>JAVSCE010011917.1:0-50372 GCA_032199065.1 Smutsia gigantea
AGTATATTGCAATCCAGGCCTATTTAAAGAAGGAAGAACATTCCCAAATGAATAGTCTAAAGACACAATTACTGAAATTGGAAAAGAAGAACAAATGAGGCCCAAAGTCACCAGAAGGAGGGACATAATAAAGATTAGAGAAGAAATAAATAAAATTGAGAAGAATAAAACAATAGAAAAAATCAATGAAACCAAGAGCTGGTTCTTTGAAAAAGTAAACAAAATAGATAAACCCCTAGCCAGACTCATTAAGAGAAAAAAGAGAATCTACACACATAAACAGAATCAGAAATGAGAAAGGAAAAATCACGACGGACCCCACAGAAATACAAAGAATTATAAGAGAATATTATGAGAATCTATATGCTAAGAAGCTGGAAAACATAGAAGAAATGGATGACTTCTTAGAAAAATACAACCTTCCAAGACTGACCAAGCAAGAAACAGAAAAACTAAACAGACCAATCACCAGTGACGAAATCGAATTGGTAATCAAAAACTACCCAAGAACAAAACCCCTGGGCCTGATGGATTCACCTCTGAATTCTACCAGACATATAGAGAAGAAATAACACCGATTCTCCTTAAAGTTTTCCAAAAAATAGAAGAGGAGGGAATACTTCCAAACTCATTCTATGAAGCCAGCATCACTCTAATACCAAAACCTGGCAAAGACCTCACCAAAAAAGAAAATTACAGACCAATATCCCTGATGAACGTAGATGCAAAGATACTCAACAAAATATTAGCAAACCGAATTCAAAAATACATCAAGAGGATCATACACCATGATCAAGTGGGATTCATCCCAGGGAGGCAAGGATGGTACAACATTCGAAAATCCATCAACATCATCCACCACATCAACAAAAAGAAGAACAAAAACCACATGATCATCTCCATAAATGCTGAAAAAGCATTTGACAAAATTCAGCATCCATTCCTGATTAAAACTCTCAACAAAATGGGTATAGATGGCAAGTACCTCAACATCATAAAGGGTATATATGACAAACCCACAGCTAACATCATACTTAACGGTGAGACGCTGAAAGCTTTTCGTCTAAGATCAAACAAGACAGGGATGTCCACTCTCTCCACTGTTATTCAACATAGTACTGGAGGTCCTAGCCACAGCAATCAGACAAAACAAAGACATACAAGGCATCCAGATTGGTAAAGAAGAAGTCAAGTTGTCACTTTCAGCAACGTTGCAGGATACAAAATTAACACACAGAAATCTGTTGCTTTCCTATACACTAATGATGAACTAAGAGAAAGAGAAATCAGAAAAACAATTCCATTCACAATTGCATCAAAAAGAATAAAATACCTAGGAATAAACCTAACGAAGGAAGTGAAAGACCTGTACTCTGAAAACTACAAGACACTCCTAAGAGAAATTAAAGAGGACACTAACAAATGGAAATGCATCCCATGCTCTTGGCTAGGAAGAATCAATATTGTCAAAATGGCTATACTACCTAAAGCAATCTACAGATTCAATGCAATCCCTATCAAACTACCAACAGCTTTCTTCAATGAACTGGAACAAATAATTCTAAAATTCATATGGAACCACAAAAGACCCCGAATAGCCAAAGCAATCCTGAGAAGGAGGAATAAAACAGGGGGAATTACACTCCCTGACTTCAAGCTCTACTACAAAGCCACAGTAATCAAGACAATTTGGTATTGGCACAAAAACAGACCCACAGACCAGTGGAACAGAATAGAAAATCCAAACATTAACCCAAACATATATAGTCAATTAATATTTGATAAAGGAGCCTTGGATATACAATGGGGAGATGACAGCCTCTTCAGCAGCTGGTGTTGGAAAAACTGGACAGCTACATGTAAGAGAATGAAACTGGACTACTGTCTAGCCCCATACACAAAGGTAAACTCAAGGTGGATCAAAGACTTGAATGTAAGTCATGAAACCATAAAACTCTTAGAAAAAAACATAGGCAAAAATCTCTTGGACATAAACATGAGCAACTTCTTCATGAACATATCTCCCCGGGCAAGGGAAACAAAAGCAAAAATGAACAAGTGGGACTATATCAAGCTGAAAAGCTTCTGTACAGCAAAGGACACCATCAGTAGAACAAAAAGACATCCTACAGTATGGGAGAATATATTCATAAAAAACGTATCTGATAATGGGTTGACATCCAAAATATATAAAGAACTCATGCACCTTAACAAACAGAAAGCAAATAATCCAATTAAGAAATGGACAGAGGACATGAATAGACACTTCTCCAAAGAAGAAATTCAGATGGCCATCAGGCACATGAAAAGATGCTCCACATCGCTAATCATCAGAGAAATGCAGATTAAAACCACAATGAGTTATCACCTCACAGCAGTGAGGATGGCCAACATCCAAAACACAAACAACAACAAATGTTGGCGAGGATGTGGAGAAAAGGGAACCCTCCTACACTGCTGGTGGGACTGCAAATTAGTTCAACCATTGTGGAAAGCAGTATGGAGGTTCCTCAAAAAACTCAAAATAGAAATACCATTTGACCCAGGAATTCCAGTCCTAGGAATTTACCCTAAGAATGCAGCAGCCCAATTTGAAAAGGACAGATGCAGCCCTATGTTTATTGCAGCACTATTTACAATAGCCAAGAAATGGAAGCAACCTCAGTGTCCATCCGTACATGAATGGATAAAGAAGAGGTGGTACATATACACAATGGAATATTATTCAGCCATAAGAAGAAAACAAATCCTACCATTTGCAACAACATGGATGGAGCTAGAGGGTATTATGCTCTGTGAAATAAGCCAAGCCGAAAAAGACAAGTATCAAATGATTTCAGTCATATGTGGAGTATAAGAACAAAAAAAAAATACTGAAGGAACAAAACAGCAGCAGACTCACAGAACCCAAGAACGGACTAATAGTTACCAAAGGGAAAGGGACTGGGGAAAATGGGCGGGAAGGGAGGGATAAGAGGGAAAAAGGGGCATTTCGATTAGCAGATGTAATGTTGGGGGGGCACGGGGAGGGCAGTACAACTCAGAGAAGACAAGTAGTGATTCTATAGCATCTCACTACGCTGATGGACAGTGAGTGTAATGGGGTTGGTGGGGGGGACCTGATGAAGGGGTAGTTTAATAATCGTAATATTGGACATGTAATTGTAAATTAATGATAATAAAATTAATTATTCAAAAAAAAGTTCGTTGGGCACATGGCTGCCCAGGTAGAATTAAAAAAATATATATATATGTATATATATCATGGCACTCTCTTCTGGCCTGTAAGGTTTCTGTTGAGTAATCTGATGATAGCCTGATGGGTTTTCCTTTTTATGTGATCTTTTTTCTCTCTCTAGCTGCTTTTAAAAGTCTGTCTTTATCTTTGATCTTTGCCATTTTTATTATCATTTGTCTTGGTGTTGTCTTCCTTGGGTCACTTGTGTTGGGAGATCTGTGCACCTCCACTGGCCTGAGAGACTATCTCCTTCCCCAGAGTGGGGACTTTCTCTCTCTTTTCCTCTCTCTTCTTCTTCTGGTACCCCTATAATGTGGATATTGTTCCGTTTGTATTGGTCACACAGTTCTCTCAATATTCTTTCATTCTTAGAGATCCTTTTTTCTCTCTGTGCCTCAGCTTCTTTGTATTCCTCTTCTCTAATTTCTATCTCATTTACTATCTCTTCTACTACATCTTAACTGCTTTTAAATCCCTCCATTGTATGTTTCATTTCAACTATGGAATTTCTTAATGATTGAATCTCCATCTTAAATTCATTCCTGAGTTCTTGAATATTTTTCTGTACCTGCATAAGCATGTTAATAATTTTTATTTTCAACTCTCTTTCAGGAAGATTGGTGAGTTCGGTTTCATTTGGCTCTCTTTCTGACGTTTGTGAGATTTTGGTCTGAACCATGTTCTTTTGTCGTTTCATATTTCTGTGTGGTGCCCACCAGTGTGCCGAAACTCCAGTCTCTGGAGCTGCTCAGCCTCTAGAGTGAGGGTGTGGGTCGTTCAGGAGCGGAGCTGGTGCCTTGGGGGAGGAAAGATCTGTTTCCTGCTTCCTGTCTGCAGTGCCTGTCTCCAGTGTCAGAGCCAGTGGGCCAAGCACACACGTGTAAACCTCTGTGCTTTGCGTCTCTAGTTGTTGTAAGCGGGTCCTCCCTCTGGCTGGCCTGACGCCAGCACCCTGACTCCCAGTTTGGGAGCGGGTGCCTGCAGGCCAGTAGGAAGATTTAGCAGGCTGTGTGTCACAGTGGGGGACCTTGGGGCTGAGTAGGCAGCCAGGTGGATGGAGCACCTGAAGCTCCTAAAGTTCCCAACCAGCTGGGCAGAGTGCGCCCAGGCAACCTTGTCCAGCTCTCCCTTCTCCCGCACAGCAAGCTTCCTGCATACCCCACCTCTTCAGCAGCCCTCTGGCTGCTAGGAAGCCTGGCAGACTGCCTGCCTTTCCTCTGATACAGAGTGGTCGGGTGTGGATCCCCTCCTCCACAAATGGCCAGAGTGTCAATTTCTCAAGCACTCTGCCTGTCCGAGCTCCCCAACGTCCAGAGCACCACACAGTATAGGATTCTGGTCACAAAGCAAGCTGTTCAAAAGTCCCAGTCTTCTACTCCCTCCCCGCTCCATTTCTCTGCCTCCCGCCCATGACCTGGGGTGGGGGAAGGACTTGGGTCCCGCCAGATTGAGGCTTTCCTTCGTTACCCTGTTTCTTGAGGTCTGCTCTGTTCGTGAGGTCTGTTTGCAGTCTGGTTCAGCCTTCTTCCTTGTTGCTGTTTTAAGATTAGTTGTATTAATTAACTATATTTGTGTAAAACTTGTGGTTTTGGGAGGAGGTCTCTGTCTCACCTCTCACGCCACCATCTTGCTCTCCTCTGTATATTTTATTTTTATAGTATGTTTTATTTCTCAAATATTTTTGACTAGAGAACTTAATTCTGTGAGTTTACTTGTCAGATTAATGCCCCTTATAGGAGCCTTAATGAAATGCTGGCCTGAAGTCCTTCCTGTGAGAGATTACTAATTTACAAGAAATTAAGGAGTCCATAGTGATGTCTTTGGCCTGGTCCTTCCCCGGGTGAAAGGCCTGGGACAGATGAGGGTGACTGGCATAGTAGTGAGGGCTGGGTCTCTGCAGCAAGTCCCAGATGGGCCTCTTAAAGCCACCGACCAACGCACTTCTCTCTCAAAGCCTTGTGTGTGTGCTGGATTGCTTCCCAGGCCTCTTCCTTGGGGTTGGGATGGGGAGTGGGTATGGGATGGAGTGGAGGTGACATCTTTACTTTAGAATTTTAAATTATGAGATAATTTAGGTATACAGATAACTACAGAAACAAATACAATATACATTTGTGTTACTACACAATGATTATTTGCCACATTTGCTTCCTCCTTCTTCCTTTTTTAAAGGGAAATAATGCAAGGCTGAAGCTCAACCCTGTCTCTTCCCTCTTTCCCCTCTTCAGCAGTCATTTATTTCCTTTCAATGCTTGTTTTTGTACTGTTATTATATGTGTGTATTCATGAACAGTATATACTACTATTTTCTGTATATTAAAACTTTTTGCTAATGCTCTCACAGTGCATTAATCATTTGTTGCTTTCTTTTTTAATTCAACATTATATTTTTTAGATTTGAACCATTTTGATATATGTGGGTCTTACTACTTCCTTTTTTTTTTTAAATTGATGTATAGAATTCCATTGTGTGACTATAGCAAAATCTCTTTTTTCCTTTTCCTACTGTTAAAGTTAGATTCTACCCTCTTTCTGGTTCTTGTAAGTAGTACTGCATTGATTATCCTTCCTGGGACACATGGGAGTGTTTCATGGGTGTGTATTTACAAGAGGAATTGCTGGGTCACAGGGTCAGTGCACCTTTAAACTTAGTGGGGGACCTGCTTTCTAGAACTTCTTTAGAAAGAGAAAGGGGAAGAAGATAAACCTTGACCATCCCTTCATATCTGAAGTTTGAGCAGAGTTCAGAGTGAGGTAAAATGGAAAAGAGGGCCCAGAATTCTGCACATGTGACATAGTAAAGAGACATGAAAGTTAATACTCATGTCCTTGTTAGTTTCCTAAAATAAATTCTTAGTGTAAATGCATCATTTTTAGCTATACTTTCCCTCTCCAATAATGTTTTAAAGCATTCATATTTCTTTGAAAATCAGAATAAATTTTATGTTACTGTGTATGTTCAACACTCTAAGATCTTCCTTATTTGGAAGTTAAGAGAAATAAATTCTTGTTTTTAAATAACAAACAGAAAAGCTCTGATCCAAGGCATTTGCTGGAGGTTTCCATTCGGTTTATTTTTATGATACTCTTTTTATTCAAATGGTGATAAAGGTCCAGGGCATTTTCTGGATGATAATGACTTAGAGGGTTAGCAGTTACTGGCTGAGGGCTCTGTGCTGCTGTTCCGTGTGAGGTTCAGGGTTTTCAGCTGGTGGAGGAAGCTGGACATATGTGTTTCAAAGACTTCCATGGTACACGTGATTTCAATTTCATAATGTTTTCCTTCGTTAAAGTTTTATACAATAATAATTCAATATAATAATCCATTGAGCAACACCTGTTCACTCAACCAACATTTGTTGACTGGCAGGCCCTCCTCTAGGGGACATACTAGTGGGGATGGGAGCTTACAGTGTAGTGATGAGGACAGGCACTAAACATAGGAATGCATAATTAAAGGATTCACTAACTGTAACAAAATCAGACCATCTCCTCTATGGTAAAATAAACCAGAAATGTACCACAATGGTGGTGGTTGAGGCTGTGCTCCATGGATGGGTCAGGGCCGGGGCGACATCTGAGCTGGAGGTGCTGTGTGTCTCCAGCTCTCAGCACTTGGTCCCTGGCACTCAGTAACCCCAGGTGACCTTTCATTTGTATCCAACAGTCTGGTCATCTTATTTACCCTGAATATGTTTGAGAACTAAGAGATAAACAAAAAAGACTCTCAAGAGCCAAAGTTAATTTCACAAAACATGAGGCATTCAAAGCTCATGTGCCTCCCTCATGGACCAGTCCCGAGGCCTTCATGACTTGAACAGCGTCGTGGCTTTCTCCGTCCTCAGAAGATCCTACTGAGGATCGAGGTCAGAGTGACGAGCCGTGGCTGAGGGCCTCCATGGCATGTGTGAAGATGGCAGAGTGAGGCCAGGGGCCACTCGGGGGTTGGTGCAGGCAGCTTTCGGCAGCGGGCTCTGGGGCTTCAGTGTATTATGACTCAACCCATCAATTTATATTTCATAATAATGATTGTTTGGTTTAAGATGTCAGAAAAGCATGTAATAGATCTTTGAAAGCCCTGAATCTAAATTGATTAAAGCAAAGACAATATTGATCATTTAAGAATTAAACTTTAGTTCCAGACAACTGAGGTTTTATATTTAGAAATTGGTTTTTAAAGTTGCACTTAAGAAATAATTGACATTTTACTGGTGGCACTCCAACTTGTAGTTTAATAAGTAATACTAGCACCTGTGTAGAATACCAGGTAGAATTATTGTATTGCTGGTTATAACATGAATGTGAATTAATAGAGAAGGTAGCCCCATTTTACACATGGAGTATCATTACGTTACGACCATATTCACATCTGGTACAGTAGGACTTGGATTTAGATTTCATAGATTTCTAACCCAGAGATTCTTTATATAAACTGGAGTTCAGTGATCCCCATTCTGTGGTGGCTGGTGTGTGAGGACGGTAGACCAGGTGCAGTTGGCTGTCACCAGACCCCGCATCTAACTGGGAGCCCAGTTGTACTGAGTTAGTGTTACCTCATCCCAGGCTCACAGAGGGTAAGATGCCAGTTTGGTTAGTACCAGGTGAATTAAACCGTGTGTCTAAGAGGATAGCAAAAAGGTTTTTAATTGTGGAAGACATAATGCAATCTCCTAAGCAGATGTGTTTGATAGTTTGTGCTCTCAAGTTTGCTGTATTCTGCAGATTGTGGGTGTGGTTCCACTGAAGATCTGCATATGCTGCCTCCCCCCTACCCTGCTTGCCTCCCCTGCACCCCAACTGGTCCCCAAACTTTTCAGAGCTGGAATAGATAGTAAAAGATTCTGATGAGTCATGGCTGCTCTGGTATTAGCCGACTCCTGCAATATGTCCTGTTGTTGTCTTGCTTAGGAAATAGAGCCCCCCTTCCCAAACAGCACTTCCATATTGTGTGTAAGGGTTTCTGTAAACCAGAAAGTCAACATTTTAAAGTGCAATTCATAGGGGAGTTGCTGGCTGTGTTGACTGAGCTTTACAGTCATTTTAACACTGGCAAAAGTGTTATCCTAACTGCTTCAAATCAAACTGCAAGGATGCTTGTGTGAAATATAGTATTAGATATCAAATCAAACATATGGGTGTTGAATGGAAGGATATGTTTGTGGTAGTATATGGTATTCTAGCATGTGGAGTTGTATTTTATGGAAATTCTTTGGCTTGGCTTATGGCAAGGACATACATTCATTATGAGATATCAAGTTGTAAAATAAATAAAAGCAAAGAATTCAACTGTGCTGTTAAATGATTTTCAATATAAACTTGTCTGCTCTGCTAACTTAGGGTCTGTGTGGCAAGAAGCCCTTGTGAGCCATTTTGGCCAAATGTTTTGTGATCATTGCTGACAGGTCTTGGAAAGAACCTAGACCGGGTCAAAAGGAGAATGAACTTTAGCTGTTTGCATTTTTTCCTTTCACTTATTTGTATGTGTGTGACTTTCTGTGCTTAATTAGTCTTAGAGACAGAGGGTTTAATATTTTCCTTCTTTAACCATTACTTCTTTTTCCTCATTTCAACATTTTTATAGTGAATTCATTTTTAAAGTGTGTATCTGAAATTGATCCCTGAATTCTTAAGTGTGTGGGCTTCATGGGGCTCAAGTTCTTGGAGTTCTCAAATGGGCCATATTGTGGTATTAACAGGGTGACGTCACATTGTCATCTCTGGAGTGCTTTTTGTCATCCAAATATTTTGTTTTTCTTTTCCTCTCCGGCTTTCTCAGTTAGGAAAAAAGGCAATAGATTTCTCATTTGCAAAAAACATTTAAAAATTGCCTTAGTGGTGAATTTATTTCATGAGGAAGGACTTTACTTTGAATAATAATTTCAAGGATTTTTTTGGCTCATGTAAATTAAAGGTGAAGGATTCATTTGGGCCATTTTATCTGCACCTCTGACTTTGCTTTACATCATTACCTGTTCTTACCAACTAGGAAAATACTATCCTTGTATTAGGTATGAACAGCTTTCTTTGAAAAACTCATGTTGATAGTTATATTGTTTGATACACATAGTATTTTTGTCTCAGTTTCATTTGATAGTAAAGCAGTGTAGTTTCTTTTTAGCAAAAATAGTAAGTGGAATGCTAATGTAACTGGTACAGTATCTGCTACAAATGTAATTGGAAAGTTCTGACCTTAGTCACAGCAAACATGCTCTTTATACATGTACCCAAACCACAGTCGTCCTATAAAATATTAGTTAAGTGAACTTAGGCTATTAGAGTTCTTTTTCATTTTGAGAGTTGCATGAGAATACATTAACATAATGCTGCTTTGACTTTCTTAGCAGAGATATTTTTTAATGCCAGTATTAGGGGCTTTTTTCCCCCACTGAATTTTTATGAAGTTATCAGTATCTAATATCTGATAAAATAATAATTTTTTAAAGCCAAGTCAAATTGTTTATGTCATTGACAGCATGTGAATAGAAGGCAACATGCCTATTTGTCTAATGGGTAGACCATTAAAAATACTGAATTCATTTGCCAAGTAAAGAACCCACTTCATGTTGCTGCGTTGAAACCATATTTGATTTTGTGAATTGCACATTTTGACTTGCTTGCTTGCTTTGCTTGACTTTCTTGACAGATGCCACCTCAGTATGGACAGCAAGGTGTGAGTAGTTACTGCCAGCAGGGCCAGCAGCCTTACTACAACCAGCAACCACAGCCTCCACCCCTCCCTCCGCAGGCACAGTATCTGCCCTCTCAGTCCCAGCAGAGGTACCAACCGCAGCAGGTGAGCGCAGCGCCTGGTCCCCAGGCCTCTGTTCTGTTCTTGAGGCCTGTGTTCAGAGGCCACACCGGGCTCTGAGATACCTTCCTGTCCTGTTTAAAAAATTCTGTTCTTGGTGGGAAAAAATGTAGTTTTGAGAAAACGTAAAACTATAACCTAATCTAAACTGTTTATTTGTTTATGGATGGATGTTTGAGATTGAAAAGTGGGAAGAATGACTGCTTTAATAGCTTCTTAACATTCCTGGTTAGTGACGGCAGAAAATGTCTGTCACTTGTGTTGTCATTTGTATTCTGAGTCTTTCAGGAAAGTGCTCTGTCACTTTGTTGAGGCTTATTCAGGAAAATTTATCAATCATTTATCTTGCTAGTTGGCATATGCATGGTATTATCTTGAGCCTTTTTTGGTTTTCTTTTATTGGTAAGTGCTACTATATTAAAACATTGTTGCCTTTGGCAGTGTTACTCTTTAGACTAGCTTATAAATAGATACTTCAATTACAATATATTAAGATACTAAAGGGAATCATGTATTTTAAGTATATTAAGCAGTTCTAGTTTAAATTAGCTTCATTAAATACTCTTTGGTTATTGGGCTGTGTATTTCAGCTTAACATGATTTGTAGAAAAACAGTACATAAGTGGTAAAATGATTCAGTTTCATCTTGTTTTAGATACTGTCATTGAGTGATATTAAAAGGTGTGAGCTAGGGTTATTACTCTGAATGCAAATAAAACTTTCACAGCACATCCAGTCATAAGCATCAAAACATAACTTTCCATTTTATGTTTTCCTCTCTTTTTTCTTTTGTGGATTGGGCTTGGTGAAGAGAGGGGAAGACAATGATGCTATCTATTTAGTTTTTAAATTACTTCTCATATCTTGAAGAGGTTGTTGATGCTAAGCAAAAATATAAATATATGAAGCTTACTTTTAATCAGTTCAGCTGATTTCTTAAGTATTTTGTTGGGTTCGTTAGAGTCTTTTCCCATGTGACTTTTATTTAAGAGCTCTAAGGAGAGTTTATAACTTTAAACAAAACATTAAAACAGCAGCTGAGACTGAAGATCCTGTGGAATCTTGTTTTTGGCATATGTGTTTTAAAAATTTGGGTATTTTATAAAGGATTTTTAGAGGTAGGAATGTACATTATTTCAGAGTTACTTGGTCTAGTCTGTTATTAAAATGTGGGCAAATTAAATAACCTTTCAATATATTTTTAAGTGAGAGACTGACTGGTATGTGGGTTTTAAAGTTAAAGGCTTTTTCAAGGTTTTTCAGAGCCTTTATTCAACTTCTCAGCAGACATAGAATGTTTTGTCATGTCATCAAAATTTAAGAAGGACTCAGTAGGGAGATTACATTACTCATTTTACTTCAGTGTGCTAAAATGAATCTCTGATTATAAAACCTATTTGATTGAGGATTCTGAGTGCCTGTCATTTCCTTTAAGACCAAGCTGAAAAAATTTACTTCCTTTATGAAGCATTTGCTGATGACTTCTACCACATGGCAATTAGTTATTTAATATCCTTCATATTTAAATATTTAAAGCATACTGCAGGTAAAATCTTATGTTAATGAATACCATTTTAATCTGCTTAATTTAGTTCTGTTTTATGCTTTGATTGATACTACCATTATTTTATTGATTTGAATACAATACATTATATGTCAGGAAATAACTATACAAATAACCATGACTTTTAACATAAATATTGTCACTTTTGTAGATTCTGAGGAACTCCAAAATTCCTCAAAGTATGTTGTAAATTTTTTCTTGTTTTCATACTCCCTAACTATAGGAATTCTAAGTATTTTTTTAAGTTTCTTAAGCTCATTATGGAACAAAGGTGTGGCAGTTGGAGACAAGGAAGTGTGTAGGTAGTCTAATCAGAGCATCTGGTTAGACAGGAACAGTTTTGGTTTTTAGGGAGTTAGATATTCAGATAGATTTGGAAAGTTTCTCTAGGAAATGAGATCTAGTATTTTAGGTATGGTTACTAATACCTCCAAAAACAGAGTAATCTCCCCAAATCTATGTCAAAGCAAAGCAAAAATAACCAATAGAGTATTTATAAAATTAAACCGAATTTTAATGTAAAACTGTACAAAAACATTGTAATGGTGAATTCACATATGTTTAAAAACCAAAGAAACTCAACTATATTTAATGCAATAAGCCACTATTTTACAACAGACAAAACATTCCTTTTTGCAGCCTTTCCTTTTGTTCCTGAACATAGCATACGTGGTCTATTGATTTTTTTTTATATTAGGGAATCGATCAGCAAATAATACATTTTTTTATTGGAATAAAGTTGTAATACAATGATATATCGGTTTCTGATGTACAGCATAGTGACTCGATAATTATACATATATATATATATATATATATATATCACTAGATGCTTGCCACAGTAAGGGTAGTTACCCCTTTGTTACCATACCAATATATTACAATATTATTGGCTATATTCTCTATGTTATACTTCCGATGACTAATTTATTTTACAATTTGCAGTTTGTACCTTTTATCCCCTTCACCTGTTTCACTCATCCCCCTACCCCTCTCCCCATGGTAGCCAACAGTCTGTTGTCAATATTTATTGACATATTTCTTGTTTTTTGTTTTGTTTTTAAATTCCATAAATAAGTGAAATCATATGGTATTTGTTTTTCTCTGTTTGGTTTATTTATACACTTAGTATATACCCTCTAAGTCCATTTATGTTGTTGCAAATGGCAAGATTTCATTCTTTTTTACAGCTGAGTAATATCTCATGGTGTATATGTTCCACAACTTCCTTATCTGTTCATCCATCTGAGCACTTGGGTTGCTTCTGTATCTTGGCTATTGTAAATAATGCTGCAGTGAACGTAGGTGTACATAGCAAATATTTTGTGTCTTTTGTTAATGTGATTGATGCAAAAAGGAATTTTGGGGTTCCACTAAGAAACCTCACTTTGTATATTTAATTTTGTTAATGGGTAATGCTTTAAATAATCAATACAATCATGCTTCAAAAATTAAAAAGTACAAGGAAAGGATATAGATAAGTCTTCCAGCACATTTCCTCCTACCTGTTCACCACCCACCTCACCCTTTGCCAGATAACCACCTTATTAATTTATTGTATGTCTTTCTGGAGTTTCTTTATACAAAGAAGCAAAATACCACGTTTTAATTTTTTACACAAATGGTGGCATACTCTATATACTATAAACGCTTTTCTGTTCCTTGTCATTTCCCCTCCCCCATCCACTTAAATATATTTTCTGTAGTTCTTTCCAGAGGAGTACATAAAGCAATCCTTTATTATTTTTTATAGCTTTATTCTATTTTGTGGGCATACAGTGATTTATTTAACCAGTTCTCTTTTGATGGGCATTTAGATAATTTTTAGTTATTTGCAAGTCAAACAATACTTGCATGATAAAACTTTGTATTTTGTGTCACTTCATAAATGTTCAAGTGTATCTGCAGGATAGGTTCCTGTGTGCAACACTGTTGTGTCGCTGTGTTGTGTGACAGTGGGTATATGGGTGTATGCAGTTACAGGTTTGGTAAATGCTGCCAGGTCGTTCCTCCTGGGGTTGTACCAATTTATACTTGTGCCATGGATGTTTCAGAGTACTTGTTTCCTCACACATGTGCCAGTAGCCTGCTTTTATGGAGCCTCAGCATTTTTGCCAATCTGATAATGTAGTTTTAATTTCCATTTATCTTGTTAGGAGTGATGTTGAGTGTCACATATTTAAAACAATTTGTGTTTCCTTTTTTTCTTCCCCAGGACACTGAATTCATATCTTTTTGTCTTGAATTTTTCTATTCAGTTGTTTGTATTTTAAAAATTGATTTATAAACACCCTATATATTGGGGAGACTGGTCCTTTGTTTATGGTATGAGTTACTAACCTCTCCCCCATTTTGTCATTTGTCTTTTGATATTAATTATGGTACTACTTTTTCTTCTTTTTTTTTGAATGCAGAGGAGCTTTTAAAATAAAATAATATTACGGAGTCAAAATTATCATTCTTTTATGATTTCTGGATTTTATTTTTAGTGGTAGCATGAGACTTTTATACTCCAAGGTTACAAAGGAACTCTTCCATATTACTGTGTAATATTTTCAGAGGTACATTTCTAAATTTAACTTATCTTACTCTATGGAGAGAGATATGATCCAGCTTTTTTTTTAAATGGCTACTTGGTAGTTTAAGTACCTTTTCTTGTGTAGGCTATTGCATTAAGCCTTTCCAGAGAAACAGAATATGTATATGTATACATATACCTGTCCCATTGGTTAGTAAAAAGAGATTTATTGTAAGGTATTGGCTCACACATTTATGGAGACTGTCAAGTTCAGAATCCACAGTGTGAGCCAGCAGGCTGGAGACCCGGGAGAGCCAGTGTTACAGTTGTGGTCCGACGCTGGCAGGTTGGAGACTCAGGAAGCCCGTGGTGAAGATGAAGTCCGAAGGCTGTCTGCTGAATTCCCTGTGTGTGGGGAGGCAGGTATTTGTTCTCTCAGGCCTTCAATTCATTGGATGAGAACTACCCATACTATGGAAGGCAGTCTACTTAAAGTCACTGATTAAACGTTAATTTCACCCTTAAACAGTCTGCCAAGTTGACACATAAAATTAACCATTAGAGTTATCTTTCCCTAATTGATTGGAGCTACCACTTTTATTATTTGCTGAATTCTCTTAGGTACCGTGTTTGTAGTTATTCTGGGATTTTTATTCTTTCCCATGGGTCCTATTAATGCACCAGTATATTTTTATTACTTTTTAGTATCTCATACAGTTAGTATATCTTCATTACTTTCTTTTTCAGAATTTTCTTGGCCATTTGTATTGTTTATTTTTTAAATTTCTTACCATACTTTTTCCTTAGGAATTTTGTCTTTTTTGTTCTTATAATGGGCTCTTTTTTTTTTTTTAAATACCTTTCTCCTTTTCTGTGAAACTGATACTTACAAAAGAGTAACAGTAGAACAAAAGGAAGTACCTCATTTGCACAACTTTTACTTTGGTGAAGCCCACTGACCACAGGCCAGGAGCACACTTGCAATAAAACAAGTTGGGTTTGTTTAGCCTGGGTTACTGCAGATCAGAGAGAACAAATTCCCGAGGAGCTGCAGGAACATTATGGGAAGATGCAGAGTTTGGAGGTTCTCCATGGTTGGGGTGTGTGCGGAAGATTCTCAGAAGGATTGGGAAAGTGGTGGGTGGGTCCTGGGTTGGCTGCTCTCAAGAACCTGGAGGCACTTGCTTGTTAGGTGTCCTAATATTTATCCCCAAAGCAGGAGGATTGAAGTGGTGCTGGGCTGTCATGGGTAAGGAAGCACCAGCTACTTAGAGAAAGATGGTTAGAAGAGGCAGATGTTTAGTCATTTTTGTCAGAAGTGACCTTGTCAAAGTCTGCTTTCAGCCCTGACTGTGTGCTGTGGGGATGCTTCAGTCCTCTCCTTCTCGTAGCCAGTTTTCTTTTTCTTCCCACATTCTCATTCCACCATCCCTCCTCCAGAATGACTTATTTCCGCATTTCTTCATTAGTCTAGATAGTTTTTCTTTTATATTCCTCAAAAAAGTTGTTAACACTTTTTTTGTTAGAATTATTCCTATATACCTTATATTTTTGTTGCCATTGTAAATTGCATCCTTTTAAAATTTATATTTTCTCATTGTTACTGGTGTATGCCAGTATAATGAACTTTACGTGTTAAAACTTTTGTCCATTTAGACTTTAAGGTCCTATTTATTCTACTAACTGTAATCATTAGTAGATTCTCTTAGGTTTTCGCAAATATTTTTTATTTTTAAAAATTGCATTTAAAAACAATCACCCCTTTCCCCCCTTTTTTTGGTCTTTCTGCAGAATAGATTCTCCAATGCATTGTTTGAAAGGACTCTGTTCTTGTTAGTACCTCTGATATGGAAGCCTTTCAGTATTTCATCATTAAATAGAATGTTTTTTTTAATTAAAAAAAATTTTTTTTGTGGCTGCCCACTATTGAGCAGGGAGGTCCTTTCTTTTTCTAGTTTGCTAGGGATTTTGTGATGAATGAATGCTAAATTTTATCTCACATGTCTTGTTATTACTATTGAGATGATCACTTTCTGTTTCTCTTTTATTGGGATATATCATCTTTTTAAAAAAAGTAGTTAGCTAAATATGTATTCTAGTATAAACTAGTCTCATGATTTATTATCTTTTTATGTATCATTGAATTCAGTGTGCTGGAATTCATTTAGGTTTCTTGAGCAGTGTTCATGAATGAGATTGAATTGTAATTATTCTCTGAGGTTTTGGTATCTGTATTCTGTTTTTGTAAAATGATTTGGAGACTAGTCCCTTTTTAAATTTCCTGAAGAGTTTATGTTAAAGTTTGGAATTACCTGTTTTTTGAATGGTAGATATGTCTGTAAAGCCATTAAGGATTGACTAACCCTTGATATTTAGCTTTTGTCCCATTTCTAAATTTTGACTTCTAATCTTTTTTCTTTTGTGAATGTAGTCATATTCAAGTTACCACTTTCTTTGAATCAGCTTTTTGCTTATTTATATATTTCTAGATATTAAGAGTTCATCCATTTCATCCAGTTTTAAAAGTTTATTAACATAAAGTTGTTTATAATAGTCTTTATTACTTCAATTTCTATAATAATCCAGAGTTAAGGTATTCTAATTCAAAATGTTTTTCCTTTTTTCTTTTAGTCTTGATTAATCTTGCCAGTGGTTCACCTTTCCAAAGCAGCTTTGGTCATTGTGTTTTCTGTTAAGTGTTCTTTTTTAGAAGTTTAATTAAATTCTGTTCTTAGTTTGTGTCTTGCTTTCTGTTTTACTGATGTTTATTTCTTTTTCCCAGATCATGTGAGGATTATTTGAAATTTACTTAAAACATTTTTTGTCTGATGAAAACAAAATTAGACTAAAAAAAATTCTTCTTAATTATTGCTTTGACTGACTTTCTCAAATATTGATTTGCATTATTTTTGCTATATTTTAGTGCTAAGTTTTTTCTTATTTCCCGTAATTCTCTGAGTTTAAGGAAAGCGTCACTGAGGCCTGCGTTTAGATTCTGTTCCCTCAGAAGTCACCTGTGGGTACTAGTCATCTCAAACCATGTTTTGTGTTTTATTTTGTAAAGTTTTATTACTAAAATTTTCTTAATATGCTGATAAACAGAATGATAAAACTACCATGCATGTGCCCCCATAATTGCCATTTACTAACCTAGCCATATTCAGATATCTCCAGCTGTCCTCAGAATACCTTTGTAGTTTTTTTATTTCAAGCAGAATTCAAAGAAGCTTAATATACTGATTTGCTTTTTAAGATTTTTATCTGGAGCAGTTTTCTCTTCCCTATCCCCATTTGTGCTGTTGGCATGTTGAAAATGGAATTGGTTGTCGTGTGAAGTGGCTTTGTTTTCTCCTCATATGACTTAACTTGTTCACCTAGCCCTCTATTTCCTGTAAATCCTGAATTAGCACCAAAGGCTTGAAAGTAAGCAGTTTGTTTGTGGTTATTGTAAATCATGTCCCCAGCCTTTGGTGCACTGCTTCTGTTCAAGAGATGGGTCTGTGACCCTTCCATGAGTGAAGAAGCCTCCAAAGGGTTCTCACCCCCGCCTGTGCAGTGACTTCCAGCTGTCTCCCAGCTGAGGCTATAGAGACATCTTGATGAAGGCAACCCTTCCCCTTTGTACTCTGTCCAAATTCTTCGTCCACAAAATCTGTGAGCATAACACATGCTGGTGGCCTTAGGCCACTAAATTTGGGGTGGTGTGTTACCCTTTATTACTGACAAACATGGTCTGAATATGTCATAGGTGATGGTGAGAGTATATTCCATCAGGAAAAACATAATGTTTCATTGTCCTGCATTAGTGATGTTAAGATTGATCATTGGGTTCAGGTGGTGATGGCCTCTGAGACCACTTAAGTGGAATTCTCTTCTTGAGGTTTTGTAAACCACACCATTGAGGGTTAATTTTGACCAGAAACCCTTGTGATCGTTAGCCTGTGGTTGCTAAATCTTAAAGGAGCCATGTTTAAGTTTCTCTAGCCTCTTGGTATGAAGTTCAAGCCAGGTATTTGTCTTTTCTCTTTAGTGGATTTTCATGCTCCAGTGGGTTGCCATGCAGATGGGTAGAGCCCTTCTTAGTCCCTAATTTATTTGAGAGGTATTGTGTCCTATTCTACAACCTTTTGGCAGGCCGTAGACTTCTCCTTTTCCCTGTTCCCTCTATAATCAAATGCAGAGTTAAAATCTACAACAAAAAAGTCAGTTTCTATTGTATTGCTCTTATTTTCCATGTTCTTGATTTTTATATTCATACCAAGTCTGTGATCCATTTAAAAAGACATTTAATCCAGTATTTTAAATATCTCAAAGACGTTTAGAGTATCCAACCTGCCATACTGCTGGAACTGGTACTCTCTTATATAGTTTTTAGTTGTTTATTTGCTATCCTTTATACAGTTTAAAACTATATAACATGTAATATAATAAGTAAGTTAGAGCATACATTTGACATAATCCCATTTTATAATGAAACTTCTCCAATGCCTACTTTATTCTTTTGAAATAAAATTCATAGATAAAAAATGTTACCTACACAAAATTCATAGATAATATAATATGTGACCACAAAATTGCAAACAATTCAGAATAATACACTAAATGTATATGGGAAGGTGAAAGGAAAGTAATATATAATATCATAAGTAAATGCTCAGACACAAGTACATTAGAAGACATATGAAATAGATGCTTACATGTATAAGTGGGATCACTGTGAACTTGACAGGTATAAAGTGAGACTGATACAGGAGTTGAATTAGCAACTGAGATGTCTCAAGCAGGGTTTTCAGTGGTGATGCCATCATCTAAGACAGTGATCAACTCTTGGGCAAAGTCTGAACAAAACGAAGTGTATAATCTTCCCTCAACATACATGGTAGTTTTATTCCTGGAAAATTCAGCATATGATAAAATTATTTTAAGAATACTTTGTTCTTAAATTCAAAATGCAGTTGGGTTCTAGGCTCAGACAAATAACTAGTTTTTTGTGTTGTTTTGTTTTTAAATCTGAATGAACTTTGGGTCATTTCAAAGTAGTGTGGGTATGTTACAATTATCTTTGGATCAGTCTCTCTCCCACATTATAGGACGGTCTAGCATTCCTACCCTATACCATGTTTCATTACATTTCCTTGTGACATTTAACTGTCCCCTTGACTCTTACCAGTACCTATAACTTACATACTTCCTCATTTTTTCTGAAATAAACTTATCATAATATGAGTTACCATATACACAGTTTTAACATTGGTATAAAGTGCCCTAAATGTAATGGAAAGTGCAGAAAGTAGTCTGTAATAAAATCTTATGTTTTTCCTAAGTAGATGCTCAGACAGGTCTGCACTAGAAAACTTGTGAAATAGTCTTGAGCTTGCACCCGTGTGTGTAATAACCATGGGCTCCACTAGCACACCTGAGAGCCATACGGATTATGGTGCACAAGCAACTCAGATTGTTTAAGTAGAGTTTGAATCAATTACCATACAACAGTAACTATAATATAATGGCAATATAGAACACTTTTAATAACATGCTCACAGTGTTGTTTAACAGAGAAGGTAATTTACCCCAACATGTGGAGATACCCTAAATTTGTACATAAAGTGTACATATACACACATAGTAAAAATCATTAAGAATGTTATCTATACTATTAAAGCTTTCCCTTCTTTTGGGCATTATTTATATCTTCTAAATTATATACAGTAAACAGGTACAGTAAATAGTAAAATACAGCATTCAAAAATATTGTATAAGGGATGCCACATTAATTTTAAAATATAAGGAATTGACAGTTCCAGCAATACAGCAGATTAGACACTCTGTTGATTGAAATCATCTAAAATGGTGGCTTAGTTCTTCAAACTCAGTGAGATACACATGCAGACAATTGATCTTCTCTCGTCTTTCCTGTTTCTGGTGCCCCTCCTGTCGTGCCTTTCATTCTTACCCAGCTACAATTCCTGCTCTGTCACTGCAGTTACTCTTTCACACGTCATCTCAGCACATTGTACTCCGCTCCCTCCCAATCTTACAGACCTACTTGGGCAGCCCTGGTGAAACCCATCTCCAGAGAGGTGGGGTGGGGGAGAGAGGGGGAAGATCTGCTGTGCCTTTAAACCCGCGACCGCCGGCTTCCGATCACCCTTGCCCTGTGACCCCCTTTCCCCAGGGCTGTTTCTGTCCCCCTTGTCTGCAGACCCCCTTACTCTTAACTCTTAGCTGGTGGTGTTGCTTCCTACTGGATTGAAGAAATACGAGTAATCAGGAGAATTTACACAAGACAACCGGCCTGTGTTTGTACACAGGCCCTCTCTCCATGTAATCTGGCCGAAATCTCATGTAAGATGTTCCCTCCCCTCGAATGCATAGCTTTCCTGTGCCCCTTCAGTAACTGCACCATCTATTTCCCTTCCTGTCATTGCCATTAAGGTTCTACCTTTTCCTCACCTAAACAAATAAGGCAAAACAACTTTTCTTGACCAAAACTGCCAGCCTTTTTTTGCTCTTTACTCACAGTCCCCATTTGCTGTTATCCCTTTTATTTCAACCGCTCTACTGAAACAGCTCTCTTCAAAGCCACCAGCATTCTCCCTGTCGTTCTGTCCAGCAGACTGTTGTCCTGTCTTGTACATTTCACCTGTCAGGAGTATTTGATGCAGACGATGGTATCTTCCTCCTTGAAGCACCTTTCTTGCCTGTTTCCTGGGACACTACTCTCTCCTGCCTTTCTTTCTACCTTATTGGCCACGCTTTGCTCTCCCTTTACAGGTATTTGTCTCCTTGACCCTCAGATGTTGGGCTGTGATCAGGGCTTAGTGCTGGAGCCTCTTCCCCTTGTCTTTACATGCCTTACCTGTGTGACCTCATTCAGTCTCATGGCTTTGAATATCATCTGGAGGCTTAGGACTTTGAAATACATTTCTGCAACTTAGAACTCTCTTCATTCTGTAACCAGTTCCTACTCAGCATCTCATGTCTTAACAGGCTTCTGAAACAGTATGTCCACTGAGTCGACCCTCACTTTTTCTTCTACAAACCTTTTCTTCTGTATTTTCCTCAATTTCAGTGAATCCTTCCTAATACTTCAGTGAGAAACTTTAAAGTCTTCCTTGACTCCTTTTCTTTTAAACCTATTCTACCTTCAAAATCTATTTAGAATCTGAGTACATCTCACTAGTTGTATCACTCCCACCCTGGGCTAAGGAATCATGGCCTCTTACTTGCACTGTTCCAGTAGCTTCTAACTGTTCCCCTTCTGTCTCTGCCCATGTCCACCAGGGCATACAGCAGCCAGATCCCCACAGTGGCTGCCGTGTTCTGCCCCCTTGTGCACGCCCCCGCTCCCTCCCATTTCCAGCTCCCCTTCTTTCCCCAGCCTCCTTGCTGTTTCTCTGGCATCACGCCTCACCTTGGGGTATTTGTATTTATTGTCCCTCTGCCTATGTTGCTCTTCTCCCAGGTACTGCAGGGCTTTCCCTTGAAAGTCTTCCAGGGAAGACATAATTCTTGGGGTATTTACTCCAGTGGGACCACACCAGGCAAGCCTCCCCTAACCACTCTGCATAAAACGCAGCGACTGCCCTTCTTTTCCTGAGCACCTTTCCGTGTCGGTGTGCTTGCGTTTCCTCCACAGCCCTGACCACGAGGTGACATGATACACACTTGTTTGTTTTTCTGTTGTCTGTGGCTCTCCCTATTAGAATATAAGCTTTGTGAGAGAAGGACTTTGTTTTGTCATTGCTGTGTCCCCAGTACCTAGGTCATTGTCTGGCACAAAGTAGAAACACAGTAAATATGCTGTGTGTTTGTGTTTCTTGACTTAATCATTCAAAAAACCTTTTTTATTTGCTTATATATAATAAGCAGACTTACAACGTTGAAGAAGATAAACATTTACTGCCAGGTTATTTAGCTATTCTAATTTCTTTTGATATTGGAGAAAATGCTTTGTTGAACATTTTTGTGGCTGACTTTTTGTGTTGTATGTGTGCACGTATGTGTATGCCCTTATGTGCAAGTTTTCACCTCTGTAAACTCCACAAATGGCATTTCTGAGTAAAAGAAAAGGCACATTTAAAGACTTCGTGTGTGCTTTATCAAATTCCTCTCTGGAAGATTTTAACAAATGATATCCTCAGTCTTCCAGCTCACTTACATACATTTTAAGATTTATTTTCAAGTCGTTATTTTATTTCTAGAAAGGATTCTACATAGTTGTTTTTTTTTTTTTTAGTCCCAACAATATTAAAGAAACCTCACAGAATTTTAAATTAGATGTAGAATCTTCCTAATGTGTTACTCTGGTCATAGATTGAATACATAGTGGAAACTTGATTTCATCAGGAAGAAGTACATAGTTGGACATTTATGAATTTTTGATTAACTGTTGACTGAGAGGCTCCTTAAATATCACAAATCCTTATTGTCTGCTTTCATTACCATTTGTTTCTCTTCTCTGCTGCTCATTTTAGGGGGCAGAAACAGACCTACAGCATAAGAATAGTCCTGGTTCATTTTTCCTGTTGTAGATTAAGAGAATAGCTAGTACAACAGTGAAATGCACTGTCCAATTACCAAACATTTTATTTTCTCAGCACTCTATAACATTTCATTCTTTAAAAAAGTATTAATTTTTAATACTTAAAATTTTTAATTTTTAAGGCTTAAAAGAAAGACCAGCTATTTGAAGTTGTTTCCATTTTAAAGTGTTTTTGCATCCTAGCTTGCTTCCTCAAACTCCTTTACCCAAGATTTAATGTTTTTATATAGTAGGGAAAACATCCTTTAATGCCTTAAGTTTTTAACTTTTTGTTTTGTTTCAAAGTTCCTACTTGCATTTCCATTTCATCATTTTTGGGTTACAAAGTATAGACTCATATAATCTTCTTCCTTTTAACTCTTAACTCCTGTTCCACTCAGATCCACTGTCATGAGATGCTGGAGAAGAGATCCTGGTTTTTCTTGTGGACCTTCCATCAGTGCCTCCTAACAGATGCAGCTGTTAGGTGTCAAGGACAGTGTTCTAAGAATCAAGTAACCTGAAGGGAGTCACCTGGTGTGGAAACCAAACTTCCTGTCAATACCCTTCCCTTTGGCAGGGGTCTTGTGCCGATTCAACTCCACTTCTAGGACTGTGATGGCTGGCAGCCTTGCAGACTGCTCTCTCTATTTTCATGGCTTTAAACTACACTGTTATTTTCATAGCCAGAAAAAAAATCTTCCTTTCTTTAGAGAAGACTTGTAGGAGGTAACTCCATTCAAGTTAAGTCCCAATTTATTTAAAGAGGATGTATCAGGATGAGTCTTTGTAAAACCCTGGTGTAAAGTGGTGAGATAATTTGCAACCTTCCCTTTTTAGGTATAGTTTTTCTTCCAGATGACAGAATTGTCTCAGTTCTTGAGAGGAATAGTGGATATTGTGAACACATACTTCTCAAGGCACAACTTTATCTTTTCAATAGTTTTTTAACCTCAGGTTTATTGGAAAATTTTTCATAAAACTGAATGGTTAGGAAAAGCAAAACACAAACCATTTATTTGCTGGGGAATGTTTTTATGTGCTGGGAACACATTGATTAATGACATTGTATCTGATGTGAAGGAGCTCCCAATCAAATGGAAGGGATGAATGGGCAGGTAATGACAGAACAGTGGGAGGGGTGTGTATCCCAGCTATGACTGCATGTTGGTAATAGTGTCTCAGGAGAGGTCTAGAAGAATGAGTTAAGAGTTTGCTGGTGAGAGAAGAAGAAAGGATCTTGAGTAGAAACAATTCTTTGTCAGTGAGAATAGAGGTATTGCCCAACCCTGAGTGATACTGAATGAGACTCTGAAATTGGTTACTTAAGGTCATTTAGAAAGAATATATTTAGCTATCCTTGAAACTGGTGACATACTGCTTTTCCTCAATGACTGAAAATGAAGTAAAAGGTTATTGTTCAGTATTTTTTTTAAAGAAAATAGTACCAGCCTAGCAGTTCACTTGCAAGAGTGGATCTCTCAGTAGTTGGACCAAGTGGAAGTCTAAGTCCGCTTACATATGAGTAGGAAGACACAAGTATTTATTCATTTTCTACAATAGTGCTTTATTTAGACATCTCCACAGGCAGCATTTTTCAAAAGGAGGTTCAATGAACTTGAAAGTGTTTGGCAGATGGGCATGATTTTGAAAAGAAGGTGATTGTATTGGAATATAAGGGTTAAATACTTTAGAATTAATAACTTACCATTCAAGTCACTAAAGTTCAGAGTTCAGAAGGTACTTTAAGCATATTGCAGCAATCCATTTGTGGCATAAACATTTCTTCATTATTATTATTATTATTATTACTTAGCTTTTCTAATCTATGTTCCTTATTATTTACATGACAGAATGTTAATTTATAAGCCTCTCTTTATTTTTCAGTTTTTGGGAAAATTAAACAGAACACTGGTGTTATTTTGTTAAATCACTGAAATGCTCATATCATTTGTTCCATTAATTTTTTTTAGAAGAGCAAAGACAATAACATTCATAGTTTGTTGCCATTAATTGCTTAGCATTTAGATATTAACATAGGAGTCTATTAATTAACTTAGTAATAAAAACTTTTGGAACGTAGGTTGATAAAAATTATTCTTTGTTTTAAAAGGAGATTACTAGTGAAACCGTGGGTTATGTTTGAATTTTGAATCTCCTTTTTTTTTTCTTGTTTATTCTGTTTGCATTTGTCTTAGGCTTTGAACCATTGCTGGGGGGGATTTCCTTTCAAGTTTAAAGAGCTTGTGAGATTCCAAAGAGAAAACTTTTAAAATTCTTTCAGGTCTGAGCAAGGCCCACTTCCAGACTACTTTTTGATTGTTGACTTGGGTAACCACTTACCTGCTTCTAGGACTCGGTTTGGAGCCACTCCTGGGAGCTCCGGGGGTGCTGTGGTCTGTGGGGCCAGCAGCCTTCATGGCACGCTCTTGGCTGCAGGGGCCAGACGATGGGAGGTCAAGAGTAAGAAAGTGGTGACTATCCTCTGTCTGCAACTTCTGTCTCCCTTGGAAGACAGAGCAGTGTATTAACAGTATGTAGCCTCAGCACTAATTTTGAATATAGATACAATTTGCTGCCTTATTAACAGTTTCAGTTCATATGGAATGGTCAGTTTTATGTGTATATTTGTATGTGTGTTTTGGTTCTTGTTACTTGTGAAATTTTCTTAAATAAGTAAATAGAAACAACTATTCAAGAATGAGGAAAAACATCTTGAGAATGTTAGAATGTCATTTGACGTGAACATTCTGTTGTTTTGATTACTGGAGAAAGCACGGTGACCCTATAGTCAGCTGCAGCTATGTCTGCCTGGCCTTTTGCTTTTATTTTATAGAAGTGGAGAAAAAGCAAGAGAAAAATCCTCAAAGAGTTTGTGTTGGATTATAAATTGAAATCTAAATGCATTATAATTTGTGGATTATAATTTGATAATGTTACTCATTTTCATGTTTAAAGTAATTTTTTTCTTTCAAGTATTAGAATCAAAGGGCAATAAAGCCTTGAAGTAAGGAATTTATGTAGTAATAGCCATATTTTTAATACTCAGTTTGCTTTAGAAAGATGATGTAAGGTTCTTCTTGAGAAGAGCAGCTGAGAGGCCACAGACAGGCCGGGCGTAAGGGGAGCAGCTTGGCCCTGGGTCAGGGACGCACACATGCTGTCAGGTATTTGCTGATCAAAGGATCAGGCGTGTCCAGAAATGGGTGGAAGATCGAATCAGCTGTCTGTGACTGTCTACTGAGGCGATAGAAGAGGAAAATACTACGTTGTTTAAGTTTTATTAAAAGCTGAAGAAAAACTATAAGACACATTAAGAGAAGGTTTAGTCTAAAAATCAGCTAAGCTCCACACCTTTCCCTGTATTTCTAACATATCTAGAATAGGTGAGCTTTTAAAGTTCTTTTCCTCTCCCTCTTTTCCTTCCCTCTGTCCTCCATCTCCATCACTGTCTTTAACAGAGGTGCAGCTACGGAATTGAGCCATATGCCCTGACACTTGGGTGCACTTGGAGCTGGTTGCCCAGACTCAGCGGAAGGAGGAAGCCTCTCCCTGAGTAGACAAGGGTATTTCCTTTTTTTTTTCTTTTTGGTAATTTTAAAAAATAATTTATTTTGGTATCATTGATCTACAATTACATGTGCAATATTATGGTTATTAAACTACCCCCTTCATCAGGTCCCCCCCACATACCCCATTACAGTCACTGTCCATCAGCGTAGTGAGATGCTATAGAATCACTACTTGTCTTCTCTGAGTTGTACAGCCCTCCCCGTGCCCCCCCCAACATTACATCTGCTAATCGTAATGCCCCTTTTTCCCCCTTGTCCCTCCCTTCCCACCTATCCTCCCCAGCCCCTTTCCCTTTGGTAACTATTAGTCCGTTTTTGGGTTCTATGAGTCTGTTTTGTTTCTTCAGTTTTTTTCTTTGTTCTTATACTCCACATAAGAGTGAAATCATTTGATACTTGTCTTTTTCGGCTTGGCTTATTTCACTGAGCATAATACCCTCTAGCTCCGTCCATGTTATTGCAAATGGTAGGATTTGTTTTCTTCTTATGGCTGAATAACATTCCATTGTGTATATGTACCACACCTTCTTTATCCATCCATTCATCTACTGATGGACACTTAGGTTGCTTCCATTTCTTGGCTATTGTAAACAGTGCTGCGATAAACATAGGGGTGCATATGTCTTTTTCAAACT
This sequence comes from Smutsia gigantea, assembly GCA_032199065.1. NCBI lineage: Eukaryota > Metazoa > Chordata > Mammalia > Pholidota > Manidae > Smutsia > Smutsia gigantea. The sequence continues at coordinate 26,860 of JAVSCE010011917.1, forward strand.
GGGCTGCTGCATTCTTAGGGTAAATTCCTAGGAGTGGAATTCCTGGGTCAAATGGTATTTCTATTTTGAGTTTTTTGAGGAACCCCCATACTGCTTTCCACAGTAGTTGAACTAATTTGCAGTCCCACCAGCAGTGTAGGAGGGTTCCCCTTTCTCCATATCCTCGCCAACATTTGTTGCTGTGTGTGTTTTGGATGTTGGCCATCCTCACTGGTGTGAGGTAATATGTCATGTGGTTTTAATCTGCATTTCTCTGATGATTAGCGATGTGGAAGGGTTATTTCCTTTTGTACCCTTTCAACGTCTCCTCTCTGATACCCCTCTTCCAATTGGTGTTGAGGGATGAAGGTGAGGATAGAGGACAAAATGCAGTTAAAAGTATCATCAAGGCTCACGTTTGTTATTCAGACAACCTTTCTCCTTGATAATTAATCCCGACACAAGGGAGTTTGGGTATTTGTTTTCCCTGGATTGTTTTTTGCTACTTTCATCTGCCTTCATTTGTCTTTGAATGCTCATTTCAGTTTGTGAAAGTATGACAAATAAAGTAAAACCTAACTTTCATATAACATCATGAGATCTTCCTTCATCAATTTCTTTGCTTTTAAAAATTCTTAGAGTAACAAGCTCTGTATAATGCATTGCAGAATAAGATTATCTGCAGATGCTTGAAACATAGGGTTCCTTTTAGAATTGCCAGTGTGGAGAACAGCCACCTTTTTTTTTCCCCTGGAAGGTAACCAGCTCAAGTTCACTGGCTGATTTTTCTCAAAGTGCTCGGCTTTTGGGCAGAGGAATTTATTCAAGTCTCTCTGCATCAGTCTTGGGATGGGAAAGAAGGGTAGAGATCAGGAAGTAGGGTAAGGTGTTGGTGGGGGCAAGGGGAGGCCATTGGATAAGTGTCCAGCTGTGGTTTTCTAAAAAGAAATAAAGGCGTCTAGTTTGCACCAAAATCACTTGTGCTGTTTGCTCAAATTCTCTTCTCTTGGGGGAACCTGGGAAGCTGCATTTAACTCTGCAAGCAATTCTTATGCATTTTAATGTTTGAGAGCCACTGGTTAGAAGTACTAACCAGTGCTTTCCAATCTTCTACTCTATCATGGCCCATGGATATTATCTCATTTATTATTGATGATCCTGAGAGGTCATACGCAAGTTTTGCCTAAATGTGGTGGGAGGTTGATCCCAACTCCATTTTAACCTAAAGGATTTATTGTCTCCTTAATTATGGTTTATAAAAGAAATGCATTTTGATCCAAAGATAAGTGATATTCAAGCTTTAAGGACTCTGGTGTGTGCTTTTACAATCAGCCCATTGTTTTTTAAACTTCCGTGTGCGTTAAAATTACCTGTAAGAGTTAAAACAGATTGTTGAGCCCTACTCCCAGAGTTTCTGATTCTGTAGATTGGAGTACTGGCCTGGTATTTTTCATTTCTAATAAGTTCCCATGTGATGCTGGTATCAGTGCTAAACAGGGACAGTCCTTGGAGTACCCCTCTATAAACTCAGTAGTCAGAGGTGTTTGGCAGTAGTCCCTGGCCCAGCTCACTCAGAAGGCATTCCCCTCTCTCTCCTGGGAATGAAGGATTCTACAACTAAATGGTTAAGGTCTTGCACAGCAGGAGACTCCAGGAGCCTGCACCCCACTGTTGCACCAGTTGTCAAGTATTTGGAATATCATCCTTGCTTTAGAGCAGTAGTTTCAACCTTCACTTCCCCTAGAAAAGCAGTATGATGATTATCAGAAATGCTTGGAATGTTTGAGGTGTTTATTTTAATGTAAAATGGCTAAAGAAATAAGTTTTACCTTAATAAATAAATTGTGCTTTAATTTCAATGTAATTGATGGTAATTCTCAAATTTCTAGAGTCTTCTTTCTCTTTTTTTTTTTCTTAAGTAGAAATGTAGTTGACTCTTTAAAGGTAAAGCTTTTTCCTATAGTCATGGGAACACTTAACTGGAATATACATACTTTTAAAAGCTATACGGGAACCTCTGAAAAATTCAGATTTTCCATTATTTTTTACAGAAGGAATGTCTACTTCCACTGAAGATTAGTAAAATTGATGTAAGTGGATGCTAACTTCTCATAAGTATATTTTTCTTCTCATAGTCTATATTCTGCAAATAAAATTGGAATGAGGAAAGAGAATTTCTTTTAAAAGTTACAAAAGACATGCTCATGGTGAAAAAAAATTCAACAGAATCCCTTTTGCTTCTTGCGGTTTGGAAGCACTGTTGTGCAGCGCAGAACAGCCGCCACCAGGTCTGCTGTCGCTGACTCTTTCATTGTCTTCTGTTATGTTTTTTTCTAGGCTTTTTTCTTTTTTTTTTCCTTCTCTTCTTTTAGCTTTAACTCCAAAGTAATTTCACGGAGAAGTCAGACTTTTTAAAAGCGATTCCCCATACAGCTTTAGGGATGAGCTGGCAGGCCAGGCTTAATGCAGGATCTCCCTGGCACCTTACTTCATTTTTTGGCAAAAACAAACTCTACCTGTTTATACAGCATATGGGTTTCATAAATTCTGTTTCAGCAGGTTGCTGTCACGCCCCTTGTGTCCCTCATGTTTTCCTTTAATTAAAGTGTGTTTATAGTAATGCAAGGTCTTCTGTATAGATAACTTTTTTAGACTAGGGTTACTTAGTCAACATGAGCTTTTATTGCATATATAATTTAGACATTTACTGTATATTTTGAAATTCTTCTGTAATTATATTTTTATTTCAGTTATTTAGATGAAAATTATAATGTGGGATATAGTTATTTGTAACTGCTCTGGTTTTAAAATCTCAGTGAAATTATTTTGTTCATGATTCTGGTGAATCCCATTTGTATGTTCTTTTTTGGGGACCCTTCAGCTTTTGTGGGGTCCTCAAGAATCTGGTGAAAGCTAGGCAGGAGGTCCCGTGAAAAATATATGCATCACATGGATTTTAATTTCAGGGGAGTTTTCAAATCTTTCACATCAGGTTAAGAATTCAGGTACTAACTGTGAGCTGCAGTCCCAGAGGCCGGGTCTGTATGCCTGGAGTGGGCAAGTCCCTGGTCTGTGGAGGAAGGTGTTTGTGAGTCAGGGTCAACTCTGAGAATATGAGATGCCAGTGCCAGGGTATTGCTTCATTTCAGAGCGGATCATAACTTTTTTGAGCTGCTACTGCAGCCTCAGGAAAGACACCCAGAGCCATTCCTGACCTCAGCTGGGTGGGCAAGGGATGGGAGGCCTCAAGTCTGCCTGCTTTACAGTAGTAAAGGCCTGGTAGTGATACAGCAGAGTTTCACACTGTAGATACTACGTAATGCCAGAATACCTACAATCTCACATTGTAGCAATCTCTTAATTAGCAAACTTTAATGAGCATACTACACTGTCTTTAGTCAGTAATTTTCAAGCTTTGCGAGCAAACTTGAAAAGTTTATTAAAAATTTAGATTCCTTGGCCCCACTCTTAGGTTGAGATTAATCAGCTATGAGGTAGAGTCCAGGAATTAGTCTTTGTCCAGTAGGAAGCATAGTGGGAAGGTAGTTAAATGCAGAAACTCTGGAGAAAGACTGTATTGATTTCTATCCCAACTCCACCACTTGCCACTTGCTTGACCTTGGGCAAGTTTCTCAACTTCTGCACCTCAGGTTCTTCATCTGCAAAATAGTATTTATTTCATGGGGTTGATGTTGAGACAAAAAGTCTTTATTCAGGAAGTAAAGTACAGGAAGTAAAATACCTAGAAGAGTGCCTGGCAAACAGTGAATGTGTATTAATTGTTAGCTGCTATCATCACCACCATCTTCAGCATCTGTGCCACAAAGTGAAGTCCCAGGGTTCAATGAAGATTTTGATTCTCTTTTTTAAATGTGGTTTTAAATAATATAAATAACAATAGCTGACATTTATTGCAAACTTAATGTGCCAGGGACATTGCTAATTATTGAAAGGTAGTCTTTCCTTTAATCATTAATAGAACTTTTAGAAGTAAATCCTTATATATCTTGGTTTAATGAATGAGGAAAGTAATTCTTTAGGTAATAAGTTATAGAGTTGGGGCTCTTTTTTGCCGTGTGTATGAATACATATGTATGTGTGTGTGTATAAAACAGACAGCATAGCTGAACATTTACTGTGGCTCATTTAGCTTTGAAAGTCTATTAAAATAATTTAAGCAATTAAAAATCTTAATTAGTCTTTAGCTCTTGAGTATCTTCATGTTTCTTTTTGATATTTTAGGAAATTTGATTTAGGCAAACATATGGCTTCCCTTCTCACTCTGGGCCCCCTGTTAAGGAAGGGGTTTAGGAAGAAATTCTTGAAAAAGCTGAAAAAAAAACAAAAAGCTTTTCTTAAGTCTTGAATGCTAGAGTGGTAGCCTCCAGGATCCTAGCTTGATTGGTGCAGAGGAGACGTCTGCTCTTGGCGGTGATCCTCTGTTCTCCAATCCTCTCAGCATTCAACTTTCTTGCAGAAATAGGGGCTTCTGTAGCCTTCTGTACAATGGTAAGTCCTGCACCATAGCAACATTCTTGTTGATGGCAGGCTACAACTGTAGTGAGAAATCTGTTATCAATATTAATAAGACTCATCAGTAAGAAAAATATCAAAGTAGCTTGTACAAGCCTTACTTTTTCTAGAATGGTTTCTTAAAATCTGGAAATAATTGTTCCTGTGAATTAATAGAAAGTAAGCAGCATTTTCAGTCTAGCCATTGGACTCAATCAGTGAGCTTTGGTTGTGTGATTTTTTAAAAATCTCATATAAAATATCTGGTAGAAGAGTAAAGGAAGATGTAGGAAAAAGTATTGATATGGACTTAGAAGAATTAAAGTGATTTATCATTATCCTAAACAGATACTAATCACGATACATATAAAACACCCATTCAACCCTGTTCTTTGAGTGGTGTGAGCCTAAGACGCATAAAGCACTGGAGTAAAGGAGGGCCTGTTATACCTGAGCCTTCCCAAGTTTGCTCAGCCCAGTATAGTTTCTAGACTAGGAAACTGAACTTGGAAATGTTGTTCAGGGTCGCATAGCTAGTAAATAGTCTAGAAGTTGTATTTTGACTGTGGGCTTGTTTGACTCAAAGGTTCACTGTCTTTGGAGAGATCTGTGGCTTGAAAAGGCTTCTTGGAGTCTGTGAAATAAGAAACTGGACTTTTAAGAAGATAAAGTTCAGTGTTTCAGATTTAGGCAAGGAGGAGAGTTGGAGCGCAGGACAAGCTTGATCGAGAGATGAGATTGAGAAAGAAGCACTGAGTAAGTAACAAGAGCAGGTTTTACCTTGGGGATCTAGGGAAAAGTGAAACTGGCAAGGTTAATTTGGTTAAGATTATGGAGTGATTTTTTTTTAAGACAGCTAAGGGTTAGGAGTAAATAGTACAGTAAACATGTTAAAGATAAAAGTGGAGGATGGAGGATTAAGAAACTATGAAAGATTAAATGATCTGTGCCTAATGGGTTGTCTTGGGAGAAATGCGGATTGAAGACAAGGTGGCCAAGTAGGGAATTCTGGTAGTCTTTCCAGTGAACAGGGAATCAGCACCATGGCCTCAGCCATCAGGATTCCTGAATCCATCTTTCAGATTATTAGCCCCATTTTCATTTAAATGGAAACTTTCAAATAGACAGGTGCCCTCAGCACCAATCCCTCAGCTTTCAGCAGATAAAAGGCCACATACTCCCGACCCCCACCCTCAATATAATTTTAAAGTAAATCCCAGATATTGTATCATTTAATCTGTAAATATTTCAGTGTACATCTCTAAAAGATAAAGAGCTTTAAAAAAACCATAAACATAATATAGTTATCATACTTAAAATTAGTTTTTTTATACTAATTACCCAGTGTTCATATTTCTGATAGTCTCATAAATAGAATACATGTTTTTGTCTAATTTACATTGTGGGGTAATTTGAATCGGCCCAAATAAAGTCCAATCTTAAAATTAGTTGATAACTCATCATCTCTAGGATTTTCCTCTATCTCTGTCTCCCAATCTCTCTCTCCTTTTCTTTTATCTATTTCAACTTAATTTGTTGAAAGAACATGGTCGAATTTCTAGTAGAGATTCCCACAGTTCAGGATTTGCTTATTAACTCACTGTTGTTTAATGTGTCTCTCTGTCTTCTGTATTTCATTAAAATGGTTGTTATATATACAGGCTTTATCAACTCATTATCAATTTTATTCTGGGGGGGAGAATATTTCATTGCTCATTTGTTCATTAGAAAGTATAGAATGTCTTGATTTTTCTTTTTTTTTTATTGCATCAGTGATGCTCTTGCCATAGTCTTTTCCCTTCTTCTTAATTTCCAGTATTTTTTTTAAATAAGTTCTTTTACAGACATCTTTTTCCTTAAGATTGCCAGTAACAAACAGCAAAATGTGTTTTGTAGCACATTGCTACCAGGCAATGTAGCTGTTAACATGATAAATATTCTTGGACATGAGCCCAAGTTTTGTTCAGTTTTATGTGTTTGTCCTCATATGTTTATTTTTGTATTGCTGTGTCTAATTCTAAGTGTAAGTCTTCAGAAGCCATTCAGTCAATCATTCACTAGGCTCTTGTTGAGTACCTGACAGGGCTTGGCACTGGGAACCCAGGAGGAAGTAAGAGTCCAGTTCAGGGGATACCCAAGCAAGTAGTTAAAATACAGCATTGTAAATTCTGAAGTTGGTGTTAACGTAGTTGTTTCAGAAGATGGTGGAGTTAATTTCTAGCAGGATCTAGTGGACAGCCAGATGCTTTGCAGACACACAAGGAAGGACACCCATGGGCATCCACTCAGGACCAAAGTAGGCATGTGGCCCTGTGGAAGCTGTGCTCAGGCAAGTGAGTGAGGCTGAGGACATGCAGTGGCCCTGGGGAGGCCGGGATGAAGCTGGAGTGGCAGCTGTAGGATGTCTGATGAGCTCTTCTGTGCCAGACCAAATGCAGTCTTCATTCTTTTCCTAGAGCATCTGTACTTCAAGCAGTTACTGGGAAATCCTTTCTTACTTATGAGAGAATCGTCAGGAGTTCTAGACCTGCTGACCACAGTGGCTCCCTGTTGCTTTGCGTTTCAGATCTGAAGCTCCCGTGGGACTAACTATAAAGACAACCAGTTTTTACCAGTTTCTGGACTTACACTCCCCAACCTTTTCAGGACCATGGCCATTTGTCTGTCGAGGACTGAGATGCTCCTTCACCACTTCTCTTCACCTATGTTCTTTTTTTTTGGCTTAACATTCCATACACTCTTAAATTCTTGTTTTCTCTTTGTTACTATGTACCAATCTTCCCACCTCTACCCTGCTCTGTATTTGCTGCTTTTTGTAATGTAGTTAGGCATATTGTGATGCTAATCTAAACATCTATTCCAGAAGGAGGGACTCTTAGTGTAAATTGATGCTTCTTTTCTTAAAAGCACTTTTCCAGTCCTATCAGAAGTTCAAATGTATCTACCCTTCAGCACGAATTCCACTTGTGGAGATTTGTGATATATTTCCCATGAAGATGTTTGCATAGAATGTTTATTATAGTGCAATATGAAGTAGGGGAAGACTGGGAATAACCTTATAATGTCCATCAGTAGGGTTAAATAAGGCACATCATTGACAGTGCAGTACTGTGTATCTTAAAAAAAAAGATTAAAGCAGATATAGAATGAGCTTTATAATATATTGTTAAGGGACCAAAATATATGCTGTATATAGAACATATTCCCCAATTATGTTTAGAGGAAAAGGATTTAAATTCACATTTATACTTAGGAACTTGGCATTAATTACTGAAATATAAATAACCTGTTGGCAATAACCTTTGTGGAGGAAATCCTGGAAAAGAGGCAATCTTTCTTTTCATTGTTTATCTCTGTGTCTTTTGAACTCATATTGTGGGGATACATTCCCCTTTTTATTTTTTTTAAAGTATGCTTAACATTTTATTCTACATTTTCTTCAAAGCCTAGTATTGCCATTGTATACTTACTCCATTTCATTTTATAAAAGAAAACAGAGGCACTCCTGCTCTCAGCCTTTATGCTAGGGCCCTGTGGCAGTTTGATCTTGTCCCTCCTTACAGTGTAAGTGGGACACTCGCATTTCCTTCTCAGTCACACCTCACACCGTGACACATTCAATCCCCAGTGAAGGGAGTGCTCCATCCTAGGCATTCAGGAAATGTCTCTGACACTTGTTAAAAGAAGCATCTGAGTGAAAACTTCTGAAACAAATGTATACATGTGTCCTGCTCCCCAAAGCTTTCTTCACACTTTTGATGTTCTGTGAGGCAGTCTCCCTTACACGTTTGACTCATAAAGAAGGTTAAAACCAAAATCCATCAATGGTTAAAAGTTGGCGAGTGAGATGAAGAAGAATCATACCGATAAGGGCCTCTGAAAGGGGAGCCCACATTCCTGTCCTGTGGTTCTTTTGCATCGCAGTGTTAGCACAGTATGATACTCTTTTAAACAGTCATGGCTTTGTATGTGTTGAAAGCAGTAATGTGTGTGTGTGACCTAGTGTACGCACTAGTGTGCACTGGTTTAAACATGTAAATAACCTAAGATGGCAATGACATTTAAAGAATGTAAGGCTGTGCGTAGAAGTCATAGCTTATTATCAAATGTGATTCTGAACCTACTCTTTATTTTCTGATACTGACATTGTCCTTTTATTGTCTATTGAATTACTTATTCCTACTTGCTCTTTAGATGAAAATGCATAGGAGAAAATAAATATAGCTCTGAAGGGGAAAAAAAGCTCAGGTTTGTTATGGGATATAACTTTTATATCTTTATTAAAGCTGCCAAACAGAGACTTTATAGTCCTAGTGGACATTTTATCTGGGTGATTGTTTTAGGTTAAAACTTGGTACCTTTTCTGGATGTTCTTTCTGTTAAATTAATTCTTATGTTTAAACATGAATTCAGGTAAAACAGGTTCCATTTTCAGCAGTTCTTCCTAACTTTTGTTTTGGTTTTATTTCCAACTATATTTAATAATTGAAAGCCTCTTGTGGTTAGGAGTAGTGTTTGAGACTCTGGTGGAATCAAATTACTTTGAACTTTAAAAGCCTTAAAAGTGCAATGTAAAGCCATAGTAAAATTTTCTGATAGCTTTCATAGTCTGTTAGTTGGGTGTTGCTTATTTTAGAGCAGACAATATCTAAATTGAAATGTGTATTCATTATGATTGTAATGGGTTTTTTCCAACTCTTAAAAATCAATTCATTTAGCTACAAAGAGAAAACTAAATGTAAAAGGCTAATAAGCAAAGGACATGTGAACCTGTTTCATGTTTCTTAACTGAAGTTTACCAAAAACAGTGTCTGAGAACTGCCGGGGAAGTGTGTGTGTGCACACTCGTGTGTCTGAGCAACAGGCAGGGGTCTGCTCATTTGTTTGCCCATTGTGAGGCTGCCTGCCACCTTCGTGGGGTTTTTTTGTAACAGGGCGAAGGCCCCTGAATGGAAGCCTTGTGCCCTACTTGATTGGAAAGCCTTGTGGTTAATCTAAAGGAACCCGCAGGGCACCCAGCGGGGAGTCCGTGTGACAAGTGGAAGTTGGGATCTGGAAGAAATGTGGAGCCTGGGGAAGGGGGGCAGTGAGAGTGGTAATGATCTTTAAGCCTTGGTTTTTCTCCCCCACTGCCTAATTGTTAACTCTCCGCTGGCAGCCAGATTGAAGAGCTACCCTTTTGAGTATCTTTTGATTCCGTATGCTCAGTAAGACCTCACCTAACTCACTAGATTAAAACCTGGACAACTGGTATTGGATTCTCTTACAAAAGCATTGAACTGACTGGGCATTATGCATTTCTGTTGGAGGTTAGATACCTTGATTTGTGTGTGTGTGAGAGAGAGAGAGAGAGAGAGAGAGAGAGAGAGAGAGAGTGTGTATGTGTGTGTAGATTTATTTAAAGAGAAGGAGGGCTGCTTGGGAAATGTTGAATTTTTGGCATGCTCTTTACTTCCCAGCCTCTTTAAAGGCAGGTTGCACCAGCACGTGGCCAGTTAAACCTAGTTTGTACAGCTTGTTCGCTTTGTAGTAGCAGCTATTAGTCCAAAGTTTCTTGGCCCAAGAAGTCAGGTAATTTTAAGCGTATACTGTGTGTGAGAAAGGCGTGGGGCAGCTGAAGCTTCTTATAGAGTTTCAACCAATAAACATTAAATTTTTAAGTAACAGTTTGAGGTTTTAACAGGAGAAGTAGAACTTGTATATAATGTTTCTTCAATTCTAACACATATTTAAACTGACAGGGAAAGGGAGTGAATTTTATTTTAAGTGATGTTTTCCATTCTTTTTTTTCTCTCCACTCACAAACTGGTTCTTCGGCTTTCAATGCCAATTAAGACGTGCTGTAATAAGTATTTTACATTCTGTCCTGCTGTTTGGCTTTGGGTGTAAATGGTGGCAGAATGTTTAGTAGCTGAGCATACATAGTTAAACAGCTCGCAATCTGGTATATAGTAAGCTTGGTGTGGTGTGGTGTTTGGTTTATATAATATTGTTTCAGCATAATACTGAAACCATGCAGACGGCCTCCTGGAACTGTTCCACAGGATGCCAGAAAGGCCATGTTAATGATAAGTTTCTCATACCTCAGCAGGTTTTTTGGGTGTGTTTTGTTCCCCAGTGCTGTTTTATTCTTTATTGTGGTTCTCCGGAAACTATGCCACGAGAACATATGGAATTCTATACATGAATGTTTATTGGTTTTGTAGAAACCCCAGGATACTGTGAGCTTAGCAACAATGTTGTTTTGTGGGCTATGGAGAGGGCGTACTAAAAATCAGTTGATAGTAAAGTTTTCATTATGTATTTTTTACACTTCCAAGGTAATATTAAAGGCAGTTCAACCAAAATCAGAATTAAACAGTAGCATGAGGTTTGGTCTGCTCTAGTTAAGAGTTTGGATATAGCTGACCTCCTTCCCCATGTTTTTACTGACTGCAAAACGCAAATATGGTCTTTCCTTTGTATGGTCTCATAATAACTTGAGTTGTTAATTATACATACTTTTGCTCTTGATGATTGACTGCTTTTTTTTGTCTTTTGGTTTTGCTTTTGATAAAAGTGTTAAAGAAATAATAGCTATAACTCATGTATATGTCTGCTTAAATGTCATATTACTTGAGGGTTTCTAATAAGCCTTTGCTTCATTTTGGTTACCAAAGAAACTTGTAACTCATCGGGATATTTATAAGTGCTTTATTTTTGTGTTTGTGTAGGACATGTCTCAGGAAGGCTATGGAACTAGATCTCAACCTCCTCTGGCCCCTGGAAAACCTAACCACGAAGACTTGAACTTAATACAACAAGAAAGACCATCAAGTTTACCAGTAAGACATTAATGTGCTGATTGGGAATGTACTGAGTTCAAGATTTTTAAAAAGAACTGTTGTGGTTTTTTTTTTTTGGTCTACTTTATATTAAGATTTGGGGGAGAAGTTTCTAGATTTCAGATATATTTGTGATTTGTTAGTTTTTTCAGGTCTTCATTCTTAGCAGCTGTGTAGCCCTGGATAGATCTGTTTCATTTGTAGGTATCTCCTGGTCCAGAGATTTGTAGGTTATCTCTGAGGCCATTTGGAAGGTTTTATTCAGTTGGTGGGTTTTGTGGCAGACAGATGTTTCTGTCACTCAGTCATGCTTTGCTTAGCCTGTTGCATTCTGGTGGTGATAACAAGGTAGAGCTGTCTGGGTAAGAGTTAAACAGAAAGAAATTCCTACTTGGCAAAGGGTATACATTATGAATGGGATAAAGCATCATCTGGTGCTCATTGGCTTTCTTCTGGGACTTAATGCAATAAGAAATCACCCAAAAGAAAGTATTTTAGTTTAAAATTGGAAAAAGTAACATAAGTATTTCCACCAGCAAATAGTGAATGGTGATTGGGGTTGTAGTGACTAAAATAGTTCCTATGTTACAGGATGTCATGTTGATGCCCACAAATAGTTCATCTGTGCTTCATTTGCTTTATTTTAATGGGCGGCGTAAATTAGGTTTTCTTTTTTAAATGAAGAGAATACATCTGTGCAGACAACTTTTTATATTTATTTTCTTGTTAAAATGTTCTGATTTGAAGAATTATTTTATTGCTTAATCTCTACTAAGAAGTTTTATTTAAGATGGGAGGTAAGACTAGCCATGATTGTAATTTGAATTTCAAATATGTTTACATTAAGTAAGATTCATTATATTACTTCTAAACATTTGAGAGCCAGCATCTGTAATGGATGTCACACATGGCATTTGGCTTGCATACTGTGCCCATTTGCATGTTATATGCAGCCTTAGAAGGAGGTAAGTGATGCTGCCAGGATGTATGGTATCTTTGAATCTGATGCACATGTTTTGGAACCCTAATTTTTACAGCGTTTACTTCTATAGTGGGAGGTGGGTGAAATTTATTGTGGTCAATTTTTAATCACATTGAATATTTATTATCTAATTACTTGGTTCTTGAAGGAATTAAAAAGGGCGATGGATTCCGTGTTTTATGCTGTAAGCTTTTTTCTTTAGCATGTAATTCACAGCTTATTGCTGAACCCTACTGTGTGTGTGTTTGCACGTGAATGGTGTTGATAAATGTAACATTTGCTGAGTATTTGGAAATTGGCTTTTGGTTTTAGGAAGTTGACCCATGGGAAGTGGGTGAATAGTGAATTCCACTTTTTTCCCACTGGATTTTTAATGTTTTCAGAGGAGCTCAACTTCATAGGTTTGTCATTGGCTGGTGATGTGTACTACTATGCAATTAAAATTATGAAAAATTTGTTATAAATTGATACAGATTTTCTGTGTAGCTGTAAGAATAGTTTGCAGTGTATGACATTCTTCATATCCACTTGAACTTTGGGGTCTCTAACTAGGTTATGCTTTTTTCCGCGGCTCAGCTCTGCAATGGGTGGTTCATATTTAGCTGACTCTATAGCATAATTAGGGAGGGAAAGAAGTGTGGTAGTCCCAGAAAGCTGATTGAAAATTTTTAAGTTGATTACTGGAAAAGGATCTAAAAGTATTGAGGAAGTGAACCAATGTATTAACCAATAGTTTTAAGTTTTTCTGAATTGTTCTGTATGTATACAATCAATGCTTTGCTTGCTTCCTTAATCTTTACCTTGCCTACTTCCCAAAGACAATTTAAGGTTGCTCATAATGTACGTTTTCTTAGGAAGCTATTAAAAAAAAGAAATGCCCTAATTGGTATTTTCATTCTGTTTTATAACTTACAGATACATAAGCTGCTGATTAACTTAATATTTCAATAATCTTTTTTTAGACAGTAAAGTTTCCAAGTCTTATGATGAGTATATAGAAGTATGAGTAACTGAATAAAGGAGAGACTATAGATAATCTGGTGTACCTAAGAGCCCCTGTCCCCAAACTGTTAAGATAAAAATCGACTTTATTTAATGAATCATAGTACACCACTTTTCTTTCAGCAAGCTTTGTCTGTTCCTAGTTTCTGTGCAGGGCTTACAGATGTACTTTTATTTCTGTGGATGATGCATCAATATTTTGTAAACAATCAAGGTAATTACAGTTTTGGGGAAAGATCTGGTATTCTATATGGCTCTAATATAATGTATTTTTTGTGTTATTTTTATTAAATACTTTAGTTTTCTAACTTGGCTAAATTGATACCATAGGTACTGGGAAACTGTTTTATTACATCTGAATCTGCTATTGAGTCTTTTGGATATTTATGCTGTGGTTTTCCTTTTCAAGTGTCAATGATAGAAATTTTGTCCTTTTATTTAAGGTTAAAGACAATCCATCATATTTATAATCTCTAGTCTTATGATTTGGAACTAAGGGAAATTGGGGGACTTACCTGTATATTGAAAAATATAGAGATTCTACTGTTACATATATATTTATTGTTATATATATACATTACATATATATAATTACTAAATCTTTATCCATCATATCTGTGACTATAGAAGGAAGCTTCTTAGGAAGTTATTTCTAAATCTGTTTGCTTATACTGAGATAGATTTTGTAGTATTTTCTGCATGTGTGATATTTTCCTTAGCACATATTCATTACATTGTCATATTTCCATTACAAGAAATCAAGACATTTCCAATATCCTTATGGTAGATCAGTAATTTGGTCCTTCAGTAAGTTGTCCTCTCACTGTTGTTTGAACTGGTATTTATATTTGCATGTCATTAAATTCTTGGTGATCCTCAGTAGCTAATGCAGTTATGTTTTCCAGCTCACATAGATCTTAAGATCATCCACAATAAAGCAAATGACTGGTAAATTAATACATGTCCTCCTGTTGGCCATGACCAGTAATATTACTTTTCACTTAATGCATTCAAACGTAAGCTTAGAACAAATCTTTCTAATGTTCACTTATTTCCATACTTCTTAATCATATAGCTTTTTCCCCTTTGAGGTACATTAACTTCCGTACCTTTGGTATTGCTATTATTAACAAATATTAACATCAAGCATGCGATATAAAAATTAGCTGGAAGAACTCTTATCTCTTTGGAATATTATCACTTAAAATTTGAGCACATTCTGTAGTTCTTTTTGATATTGTCTCTAAAATTGAAAGGGAATGAAGCCAACCAGCATTAACAAAATGCACAGTGAAGTTCTTAAAAATGGTGTTAACTTACTCATGTCTTGGTCCCCCTGTTAGACTAGGGTCTTTCAGAGTATTTAATATGTTTTACTCAGTAAGTATTTTCCTAACAGAATTTATGTAAAAACTTTTAAATATATCTGTCCACTGGTTTCAGGATTTTCTTTTCATTGCTTAAGGGGTCTTTTCTAAAGTATTGAATTGGTATCAAGGGAGCAGAGCCTGTGTTCTCCATATGCTACTAATGGTAAAGGATTATGTGAGTGTAATATTTGTATTGGCAGGGTGCTTTTTTCTTAAAATCGTTTTCTTTTATTATTAAATGGCTTTTGAGTTTTACTTTAGTAATCTTAAATGTCAAGAGAAGCAGCACTTTTTGGATAATTAAACTAAAGGTAGCATGAAAACATTTCTTAGTGATATGTATTTTTTAATTGTAAAAATAAATTGACAGTAATCATAGTTAAGTACAGTACAGATAGATGGCTTGTTAATATAATATTTATAAACATGTATTAAAGGGAGTAAACAAAAAGGTTTGATTTTCTTCCATGTTCTAAGCAAATAGTGCTTTCTCTTCCTGGGATCTGAAGACTTGTTAATATCCCTCAGATTAGAAATAACTAACTTGTTTTATTCTTCAGAGATGCCTGCCACCAGTTTGTCTTTCAGCTAGCGGGTCCATTATTCTGTTTACCTAAGATACTGAATGCGATCACTCATATTCTAATAGCCTTTGAGAAGGCCTATCAGGTCATTAAAAACCTCTTTCTGACCCTTTCTTCCTTAAATAGGAAGTATCTAAAGAGGTTGACATGAAAAGGGTTTGATCTTTCCGAGAGTTTAGTAAAACCGCTAAATGTTGTGTGGAATAGTGCTTATGGCACTTTTGTTGAATTTGCAATTAGAAGGAAATATTGAGGTTTAGATAAAACACATGTTTTTCAGCTCTTTGTGAGAGGAAGGAGGTAGTAAATGCTGGTTGTTGTTTGAAATAGAGGGTGTTAAACAGGATATTGGAAGCCTGAAAAAGAATGGTTGGAAAACTGTTATTACCAAGAATATTCTTAGGGCTTTAGGTATTAGCAACAGAGCATACAATGATCTGCCTTTGAAAAAGGCATACTGAAAAAGAATACTGTGTGTATGTGTGTTTGGTTTTTTACTCTTTAATGACAATGTTGGGTAGGGGTAAAAGGTCATGTACTTAGGGGTATTTTTTAAGTATGTAGATTTGATAGTGCAGTTCCTGTGAATGAATGGAAACTTTTGGAAAAAGCTAGGTGAAGTGTTTTTTAACTGGGTTTTCCTTTTAATGGCGTTCTCAACCCAACTAGAAATACAAATTTAATGTTTAATGTTAACGTGATCTTAACCTGTTAGTTGGCAGGTTTTTGCAAAAGTTAAAATCTACTAGGTAAGAATTACAGGTGTGGCTGCTGAATGAACTCTTTCCAAACTTTTAAAATTTGTATCTTGAACTTGATTTAAATAGTTGTCATTAAAAGGTGAACATTTAAGAAATTTTAAGTGAATAAAAGAGAAATCTAATCTGTTATCACCTTATCTGGTGTTCAAGCATTGGTAAAATCCCTGTGTGCACCCAAAGACATGAGGTGTTTCTCATCACTGTTCTCTAAATATTTTTAGAATATGCTGAGGTTGGGAGTTAGAGAGGTCAGAGAAAGTGAGCACCCCTGAGGAGGGAAGGGGAGGTTCTCTGAGGGCTGGTGCCTTGTAAGGCAGAGTGGCTGCACATACAGTTAATCACTGGCATAGTTTCGAAACTGGTACAGATATCTTGGAAAAGTTTTAAATGGAACACGAAATATTTGTTTCTTACTTGGGATTTGCCATAGTCTGAAATATAATGTTTGTCACTGGTCTATTCTACATGGAGATGTCAGTTCTTTTTGGATTAAGTTGAAAAATGTAAAGACTTTGCTTGGAAGTCCTCCTTAGGAAAAGTGATTGTGACTTTGACAAATGGTTATTTTCTAACATGGATTCTTCCTTTAATATGTGATGTTCTATAACTTTATCACTCAGAGTTGTTTTGTGATATTGGTAGTCATTTTGAAAATAGAGGATGATACTTGAATGAGGTAAGAACTAGTAGAAAGTGGCAAAATGTTTCTCCCTCTTTCAAAACAATCTTCCACTTTAAATATTTGTTCTGTATATAATATTCAGTAAAATCTCACCAGTTTGGATTTCTTCCAGGTAAAAGCAGGCTAGATATATGGAACGTTGAGTAAATTAATATTTAAAAAGAACGGTTGTTTGCTTTTCAGTAACTTGAATGTTTGTGTGCAGAGTGTTTCTAAATTGAGATCTTCAGTCCTGTTGAAATAAATGGATAATTCTAAATTTATTATAGCTGAGATATTTGCTTAGTGGCAGTGTTACTTTAAAAAGTCATTTAATTCTGAAAAATACATTTTAACTAAGCATACACCCTGCAAACTTTTTCACATAATATTCTGAAGATTTCCATTTAAAATATGGGGGAAATGAATTTCAACCCATTTTATGGGCCTGTCAATTCCCAAAAAATTAATGAAGAAGTACTATAAAAAATAGGCACTAGACAAAATTGGAGATGAAGAGAGGCTGAAACATAACTGATTTGCAGGATATTGGTTTTGATAATAGAAGGATAACTATAATCTATAGTTGATAAATGAGGCTCATTAAGTAAGGGATGATAAATGCAGATATTCCTGGCTAATAGAAAAGTTGGCATACAAATTTTACCATAACAAATGGGGGAACTGGAAGGTTTTGAACCAGCTTTCAGCTCTTCAGATGACCTATGTAAGGCCATGGAGCTTTCTCTGTTTCTGTTACCTTGCAGCTCCCAGGTCTGTCTGCAAAAGCCTCAGCCCCGACCTGGATGAACACTCTGACCAGAGGAGAGCTCTCTGCTCAGAAAGGGGAGAACAGTAGCATTGGCTTTTAGTTAAAACCCCCAAAAACATTGTGTGTGAGGAATTTTCATATGTGGACGTGGGGCTTAGGTAGGAGAGGCTGTCAGCAGCATAGCTTCTTCAGGTTTTAATATTTTATGCTCGCATGAAAAAATGACCGATGTCCAGAGGTACCATTTCTCCCTTTATGTTGCTGTTTCTGTTTGTACAAATGGCAGATCTTGGCATGCTGAGGTAGAAAGCCCCCTTCCCCCTTCCTTCAGAGTGCTTCCGCTTTGCACTGGCTTCCGAGGGGTTGGTGGGCTTCTTCTGGATTATGCAGGCGTGACCATTAAAGGTGTGGAATGCTGTTTCTTTATACCATCCAAGTTAGGTGGGAAATAGATTTTAATTTACGGATTTCCACTTTAAGTAACTGAAGGCACACATCATAACGAGATATATAACCAGCAGGTGTTCATAGTAGCATTTGTGGACTGGTTAATTGCTTTTGTTTTTCTTTTGGACTAGAAATAACTATTTTTAATATTAACTGTCAGTTTAGGAGAGGAAATAAATATATGTAGAGAAGGTTCTTACCTGAGAGCAAAATTTTCTGTTCTTCCCTGACAATGTTGAATTTTAGAGATGTCTCTCTCTCTCTCTCTCTCATCTCTTTCTTTTGCCTTCTCTAAATTGTTGTAGAATAACTGAATGGTCTTGTTTTCCTTTGTTTGGGTCAAGAAATTTTAGCTGAAAATTGTTACTGTGTGAAAGAAGATTATTGACTCAACAAGCCTTCAATTTTCCGTGAATAACACTCCCACCCCCTAGCTTCAGGAACATGCCGTGCATGCATTCTATTTTAAAATACAGAGTGTAATTTAAAACAGGCAGTTTGATGCCCCACTGAACTTTGCTTAAGCCTGGAATAAAAGAGGGAAAGAAAGCTTTAAGCCACAAAAACGTGACTGAGCTTTCTCACCACTTTTTGAAAAAAAAAAAACTTCAGGGTACGATCGTTGTCTCTTTCCACAGGACCTAAATTGTATCCAGTGTTAGATCGTGGGGTATATGTCTTCACTTTATTTCATTACTGGGCCATCATTTGAATTTGTTAAGTGCTCACAGTAGTGTTTAATTGCAGTGAGATCTGTGCGCCTACATTTGTGCATGTTGTCCATGTTCAGTGCATGTGAGAACATTAATTCCAAAATTAAATAATTATTTTCAGCCTTCACTTACTGATAGCTAATTTTCTAGAGTTCTCTTGATTTAAATAGTACCTAAGCATTAAACTAGAATGATATAAATACTTAACTGTAATATTATTTCCTATCAGATCATTATAAAAATGATTTATTGGAAGTCATTTATATTACTTACCTTTTTTCCCTTTTCACAAAAACAAGAATGAGCAGCTTATCATGACTTGTACGGCAGGAAGATACCTTTGTTTTGATGAAGTAATATATTTCAGTGTGAACCCTGCTCTGCCAGTGTCAGCTGAGGTTCTGGTCTTGAACAATTTATGTCAGTTCTCAAGACCTTTGTGTCATCTGAAAAATAAATAGAGTTAGCGATCTCAGAACATGCTCCAGCTCAATCTTACGTTAAAGGCTTTCCTTGTTGATGTGTAAGAGAAAGCCCTGATAAAAATGAACTCTGCCTTCAGGAAGAAGTTGAATGAAAGTCCAGCAACAGTGAAATCTTCAGTGATGACTAGTGTATGTCCTTGGTTGTCTCCGTCCCATTCTTGGGTGCCATTTGCTTTTGGACATATTTAGGGATTTGGGTTGTCTAATTGAGTACATAGCCTTTTTTTATTATTATTAAAGTATCATTCATTACAATCTTATGAAGGTTTCACATGAACAACATTGTGGTTACTACATTCACCCATATTATCAAGTCCCCGCCGTCCCACTGCAGTCACTGTCCATTAGTGTAGTAAGATGCTATAGAGTCACTACTTGTCTTCTCTGTGCTATACTGCCTTCCCCATGACCCCCCTACATTATGTGTGGTAATCATAGGGCCCCTTAATTTCCTTCTCCCTCCTCCCTACCTCCTTCCCTTTGGTAACTGCTAGTCTCTTCTTGGAGTCTGTGAGTCTGCTGGTGTTTTGTTCCTCCAGTTTTGCTTTATTGTTATACTCCACAAATGAGTGAAATAATTTGGTACTTATCTTTCTCCACCTGGCTTATTTCACTGAGTATAATACCCTCTAGCTCCATCCATGTTGTTGCAAATGGTAGGATTTGTTTTTTTCTTATGAGTACATAACCTTTTTATGGAGGTCATGGGAGAGCCATGGGCCTTCTTCTGGACTCTGTCTCCATCTTTAACATCTCAGAAATTCCAGTGGCCCCTCTCTCTGCGTGATCAGATTGGGAGTCTGATGGATTTGAGAACAGGGAAATACTGGGAGAAGGAGAGAGAAGTTCCTTTGCAATTTGAGAAGTCGTTATGACCACCTGGTTAAAGTGGGCGGTAGAAAAAACACACAAATAAGGAAGCTGCTGGAGAATGAAATATTATCTTTGTAATGCCAAATCTAATGTCTTTCCCCATTGGACCAATGGGAACCCAGTAGAGATGGTTTTCAGAACCAAGGTGATTGTGCAGGAGCTTTAATTTCTTGCTAGTGGAAGGAAGGCCTTCGTGGTCTTTACCTGAGATCTTCATTCACCTCTGACACTGGGTTTACATGTGGAAACTGTAAAGGCACTGAATTAAATACTCTGTGATATTTTAATTTGAGATTTACCACCAGTGGAAATATTAGCACCCCAGGGATGTGAAAACCACCATTCGTTTGTAATGAACCCAAGTCAGTTTCTTGGGTAATACCCTCTGCATTTCTGTATTTTGTTTGGGCTTTTTGGTTTTTTTTAAGCCTTTGGAGCTCACTGGTTTGATTTGGGTAGAGTGGTATGTTAGAAGTCTTAACTTTAACTCGTTTTCTTGGTGTGCATTGTGCATTGAGGCAGTGGCACAAACTGTATCTTTTCCACAGGTAAAATGTCTTCCCTCAAAGCAGGCCACAGTGAGTGAGCCTGGTGACCCCTGAATTGCAGGACAGCATGGCAATATCTTGTCCCCATCTGAAACTTGTTCTCTGTGCTGACAATCTTTCAAATTTTTTCAGAATTTTCTGATGTAAGTAGGGATCTGTGAAAGTCTTTATATTTCGCATCGGTATGGATGGTTGAGAAGTGCAGTGAGCCAGTTAACACCGTATGATACTCTGAAAATACATGGTTAGTTTTCTGTAGTTATCTGTATCTGGAGAATATCTGGCTTCAAAATAATATATTTTTTAAGTATAATAACTTATTGGATACCCAAAGAAAACAACTTCTTACATTAAAAAAGACACACCCCTATGTTTATCGCAGCACTATTTACAATAGCCAAAATCTGGAAGCAACCTAAGTGTCCATCAGTAGATGAATGGATAAAGAAGATGTGGTACGTATACACAATGGAATACCATTCAGCCATAAGAAAGAAACAAATCCTACCATTTGCAACAACATGGATGGAGCTAGAGGGTATTATGCTCAGTGAAATAAGTCAGGCAGAGAAGGACAAGTACCAAATGACTTTCCTCATTTGTGGAGTATAACAACAAAACACAACTGAAGGAACAAAATAGCAGCAGACTCACAGACTCCAAGAAGGGACTGGTGGTTACCAAAGGGGAGGGGTGTGGGAGGGCAGGTGGGGAGGGAGGGAGAAGGGGACTGTGGGGTATCATGATTGGCACACGTGGTGTGTGTGGGGTCATGGGGAAGACAGTGTAGCTCAGAGAAGACAAATAGGGACTCTGTGGCATCTTACTACACTGATGGTCAGTGACTGCAGTGGGGCATGGGGGGGGGAATTGATAATAAGGGTGAATGTAATAACCACATTGGTTTTCTTGTGAAACCTTCATAAGAGTATATATCAGTGATACCTTAATATATATATAAGTACATACATAAATAGATAAAATACCTTATTGGAAACCATTTTTAAAAGTGAAAATTTCAGCTGGAAATTTCAGCTAAAAAGCATAGGTGTAAGGTTCGTGAACTTCGATGACATGCAGTTCCTGACGTCTGTTCTGCCTACCCCAAACTAGACACCACCCCATTCTTCTAGTTTTGAAAGCCTGGTACTTTTGTACCATGTACCATGGTACCATGTCTTTTATTTATGCAAAACTTTCATTTTCAAAATGTCTTTATTACCTACCACTGGAGGCAGGGAGACAAATGTAGAGGGTGTTGTATTTTCTCACCAAAGAAGTTGAGTCAGATTGTTAAGTGATGGTAGTGAGAATAGAGAGAAAGAAAATTGTTGAAATAAAGGGAGGGATGAATGATAGATGCTCTGAAGGTTTTTAAACTGAGTGGCCAGGAGATCTGGTGGTACTGGTGACAATCACAGGGAAAGGGTGGTGGGACGCTGGTTTTAGAGAGAAAAGAATATCCAGAGATTTTGTGAGATTAAAATGCAAGTCCTGAATTACTTTGCTTGAATTCTGAAACTCCTAAAAGAAAGCAATTCATCTTTGCTAACCAAAGCCTTATTTTTTGTGTAGTTCTTTATACAAGAGGTAAAACATTGTCATAAAAAGGAATTGATGTTGAAAGAATGATAGCATTGGCTATAACTTTACATTTCATTTAAATTCTTGGAGATGATTTGAAGAATATTGTAGCAGAGATTGTTGTATAAACAACTCAGCAGATCATACCAGAGTGTTTTTAACTCTAACTTGGAGTAGGAAAGAGTACAATCTCAAGAAATAAATGAAACTATATATAGGTCAATTGGGAGTCATGGTTGGTCTCATTTTCTTTGCTTTTAGGATAGTGCCGGAAGTTTCTATCCCAATATGTTCCTTTCCTTGGGTAGGGGTAGGCTACTTTATATTTGTTTGGTTTACTTTTGAGACTTTGTTTTTGTTGTATCAGTTCATTTTGGAAGAACATTCCTTACTTTATCTTATTATAATTTCTTCTTTTCTGAAACTTGTTTTGAGTATATGTCTCTGTAAGCCTAGTATGCAAACTTAATGTCTTTGTTTTTCTTTTTTGAGGGCATACTATGGGAGGGGCAGGGAACTTTGTTTTAACATACTATTTTTAAAAGGTGTTCTCTTTTATTTTGTAGAAGTGGTTTACCCTTTTGAATGCCATGAGTTTCTGTGATGTATTTGAATCCCAGCAGAGGAAATGGGGCATTAGGGAGATTACCATGAACTCTGGAAGGGGTATTCTCTTGTTAGGTCTGTTTTTAAATCAACCTCACCCCCTCCTCCCCCCACCACACACTCACACCCACCCCCCACCCCACCCCCACACACACACTTTTTTCCTTCAGTGTTTAAAGCACTGTCATCTCACTTCCTACATAAAGACCAAAGATTTAATACTGAAGAATTCTTAAAATGTGTGTTTTTACATATTTAATTTGATTCAGATTTTTAAAGCTCTAATCCCCAGATGTGAAATCAGAGACTCAAAAATGGTAGGAAACTTGTCTCAGAAGTTCAGAAGTGGTGGGGTTCTAGCGCACCTCAAGCTCGGTCCATTGCAGCAGCTGCCTGCACGTGCCTACTCCTGAACACTCCTGAGTGGCCTCATGAACTTCATTTGTCAAACCTAAGACCTTCTCTCCTTTTAAATTAAACTGTTTTGCCAATTTTGATTACAATCAGGAGTGTCCTTGAGTAAATACAAATGTGTTAAAATTTCCCCAAGTACTTTTTGTTTTTCATAGTTATGTTTATGCTTTTACTTCACTAGTACGTCTAAATCGTATTCCTGATAAAGGCACAAGATTTCACTTTACACAGAAAAATTAAATTACATTTAAAAATCATTTATTGATTTCCTCCTATGTTTACCATTTTATGTTAGATGTAGAAATAAAATAAAAAATAAACTTTAAATTACTTCACTAGCTTAGTAGTGTATGTTCTTTCCTATAATATATTCAATAATAATATATCAGCCAGAAA
>JAVSCE010011918.1:0-21705 GCA_032199065.1 Smutsia gigantea
CACGTATGTCAGCTGGGCTCTTTAGGACTTTAAATAGAGAAGAAAAAAAACAGAAAGTAAAAGACAAAAAAAGACAAAAGAGAAAGAAAAAAAGAAAAAAGGATAGAAAAAAAGGAAAAACAAAACAAAACAAAAAAAAACAAAAAAATGCCCACCGGACGTAGATTCTGTGGGAATGCTCTAGGTGGCGCTATTGCCCCACTGTTCCACAGCTGTGACTGTGCCGCTCCGCAGGGCCCTTTATCGCTCTGGCAGGGGTGGGAACGAATAGGAGGCTGTTGATCTCAGTGAGAAGTGTTAAGTATGGCTACGCTTCCTCAGTCGCCAGCTAAGGCGTCTGAAACTCCCAGGACTCCCAGCCTGCTGGGCTGAGTGTGCTGGGGCGATCCGGCTCCTCCGCTAGGCTCCTGTCTCTTTAAGACCGCTGAGGAAAGTGCGCGCTTTTTTTTTTTCCTTCCCGGAGCCGGCTGCAAGCACCCTGGCGCGTTCCCCGCTCAGATCCTGCCCCTCTGTCTCTCCAATCTCCGCTGCACTGCGCAATGTGGGTCAGCGCTCCCTGCGCAGATCACCGGGGCTGGCTACTTCGCGGGGTGTACTTCCACTCCCTCCCGGCTCTGAATCCTCTCCTCCCGCCGGTGCGCTGGGGTGGGGGAGGGCTCGGGTCCCGCCGGGTCGCGGCTCCGTATCTTACCCGCCTCTTGGGGTGCCGAGTCCTCTCGGGTGTAGCTGCACGCTGTGCGCTTTCCTGTGAATTCTCGTCTCTCTTTTAGGAATAGATGTATTTTCTGTGTTTTCCTAGATAAATATAGTGTTGGGAGGAGATTTCTGCCGCCCTGCTCACACCGCCATCTTCCCGGAAGTCTCTCCTCCATTTTTTTTAATAGTTTATTTTGGTATCATTAATCTACAATTACATGTGCAATATTATGGTGATTAAACTACCCCCTTCATCAGGTCCCCCCCCACCAACCCCATTACAGTCACTGTCCATCAGCATAGTGAGATGCCATAGAGTCACTACTTGTCTTCTCTGAGTTGTACAGCCCTCCCCATGCCCCCCAACATTACATCTGCTAATCGTAATGCCCCCTTTTCCCCCTTGTCCTTCCCTTCCCACCCATCCTCCCCAGTCCCTTTCCCTTTGGTAACTATTAGTCCATTCTTGGGTTCTGTGAGTCTGCTGCTGTTTTGTTCCTTCAGTTTTTTTCTTTGTTCTTATACTCCACATACGAGTGAAATCATTTGGTGTCTTTTTCGGCTTGGCTTATTTCACTGAGCATAACACCCTCTAGCTCCATCCATGTTGTTGTAAATGGTAGGATTTGTTTTCTTCTTATGGCTGAATAATATTCCATTGTGTATATGTACCACCTCTTCTTTATCCATTCATCTACTGATGGACACTTAGATTGCTTCCATTTCTTGGCTATTGTAAACAGTGCTGCAATAAACATAGGGGTGCATATGTCTTTTTCAAACTGGGCTGCTGCATTCTTGGGGTGAATTCCTAGGAGTGGGATTCCTGGGTCAAATGGTATTTCTATTTTGAGTTTTTTGAGGAACCTCCATACTGCTTTCCACAATGGTTGAACTAATTTGCATTTCCACCAGCAGTGTAGGAGGGTTCCCTTTTCTCCACATCCTCGCCAACATTTGTTGTTGTTTGTGTTTTGGATGTTGGCCATCCTTACTGGTGTGAGGTGATATCTCATTGTGGCTTTAATTTGCATTTCTATTGACGATTAGCAATGTGGAGCATCTTTTCATGTGCCTGTTGGCCATCTGAATTTCTTCTTTGGAGAAGTGTCTATTCATG
Organism: Smutsia gigantea; assembly: GCA_032199065.1. Taxonomy (NCBI): domain Eukaryota; kingdom Metazoa; phylum Chordata; class Mammalia; order Pholidota; family Manidae; genus Smutsia; species Smutsia gigantea. The sequence goes on from JAVSCE010011918.1 coordinate 1,817, forward strand.
TCCTCTGCCCATTTCTTAAATGGATTATTTGCTTTTTGTTTGTTGAGGTGCGTGAGTTCTTTATATTTTGGATGTCAACCCCTTATCGGATATGTCATTTATGAATATATTCTCCCATACTGTAGGATGTATTTTTGTTCTACTGATGGTGTCCTTTGATGTACAGAAGTTTTTCAGCTTGATATAGTCCCACTTGTTCATTTTTGCTTTTGTTTCCCTTGCCCAGGGAGATATGTTCATGAAGAAGTCGCTCATGTTTATGTCCTCCTCCATTTTTTTTATTAAGGTATTAGTGATATACACTCTTTATGAAGGTTTCACATGAAAAAACAATGTGGTTACTACATTTACCCCTATTATCAAGTCCCCACCCATACCCCAATGCAGTCACTGTCCATCAGTGTGGTAAGATGCCACAGGTTCACTATTTAAGGATCCTCCATTTTTATTATGTGGCCAGTGACAGCAGTAGTGCAGAGGCCAAAAAAGCTGGTGTGTCTGTCTCTGTGCCCAAATTTCCCCTTTCCAGAAGGACATGAGCCATATTGGATGACGGCCTACCCTAGAGTTCTCATCTTAACCTGACTGTCTACAAGGTTAGGACTTCCTTGTTTGGGGGCATCCAGCTTCATCTTATGTAAAATAGGCACTCATTCAAAAATTGTTGCTGCTTTTCCTCATCTGTCCCACCATCTGCCCAGCATGATTTGATGTTCTTCCAATACATTTCTTAGGTAAGTGAATTCAGAAGTTCCTTCCTTTTGCTTTCTGGAACTCAATACACAAATAAGCAGCAACTTCTAGAGGTGGCTGGAAAAGAAGAAAATGAGAGGAGTCATTTGCATGCCTTGCAAGGGACTAGAAATGAAGTAAGACCAAGCCCCCCAGTCTGGATCAAACTCTGGTGTGGCAGAGACAGTAGTCTCGGCAAACCTCCCTGGCCAGTCCACCCCCACCCCATCCCCGGCCACCGTGGGCTGAGGCTGGGGCCACAAGCCTAGCGCCGATCAACGCTAGGTCATCAAGCAGGTGGAGTGGACATGATACATGCCAATTCTGGTCTGAAGTCCTTGGGAGTGGGGGTGGGTGCCCAGACTCTGTATCCCTGTTTGCTGGGGTCCCTGAGGTCCCCCCACAGAGCTGAGGAATCCTAGAACATTAGCCCACCAGATTTCTTAAACTTCTGCACCCTGATTTAATCATTTGTAAAATGAGGATGGGAACACGTACCACTAAAGGTTGAGGCTGAGAGATCAGAGAATCAGCTTAATGCGCAGTGAACATAATATCGACCATAAGGCACCATGGCGTTTGCCCACCAAGCCACTGTCTGGCCACATTTATCACCTACTTTATCAAAACCAAACACGTAATTTCCTTCCTTACAGAAATGAGTGTTATCATAGAACAGAGGCAACATTCTTTTTAAAATAATAATGAAACTTTAATTTAAATGAGGCTCTCTCACTCTACTGCTCTTAATGTACGCCAAGCAGAGGGTATCTGGAGCCCTCTGGAAAACTGGCTGTGGCCCCACAGAAACCCAAACACCCAGCGTCTACTGAATCCCTACCTCACATCACACACAGAGAGGAAGTCCGTGTGGATTAAATAGCAACTGGAAGACATAAAGTTGTAAAGCTGAATAAAAAGACGCAGGACAATATACCTGTGGCTGAAATGTGGGAGGGGCTTCGTAAACAAGCCTCAGAAACCACAACAGGTAAAGCAAAAAACTGGTGGGCTTGATTCTATCAAGATCAAGATTTTTCTTCTCAGAAAGATACAACAGAGTTACGTGGAAGAGATTTGGTGCACTATCGAAAATGACAGGAGGTTCCTATCAGATCAGATGATTCAAAAGAAGCAAATACAGGAAAAATGTGTATCTTTATGCAAACGATTTCTGTATATAACACCATAAAGAATGGGTGACTTAAAGAACGCATTGACAACAGTGTTCCCATCTGTCACTGGTCCTTTTAACTTTGTACATGGTCTTTTTCTTGATATTCAAAAGTTTTCAATTTTAACAGACCTGAATTTATCTATCTCTTCCTTTTATGTCTCATTTAAGAAATCCTCCCTCACCTGAATTTCTAGATGTGTTTTCCAAAACTTCCAATACATCCCAAAAGTATAAGGTTTTGGTTTTCATTGTTTAAGTTTTTAATCCACATGGAATTTGTTTTTCTGTGAGGTATGAAGTACGGAGCTAACTTTGTTTTATTTCTACGAGAGTATCCAACTGGCCTATCATTTCCCTTTCTCAGGGGAGACCCTGTTCCATGGTCCCTGGCACTGCAAGGACTCCGTCCTGGGATGAACAGTGTTGCCTTTAGGCTCACATCCTCCGGAACCTCAGAACGTGAGCGTAATTGGCACAGGGCCTCTCTGCAGATGTGATCTGGCTAAGGTGAGGTCACCCTTGAGGAGGGTGGTGCCCGTGAGGAGAGAGAGAGACACACAGACACACACATGCAAGAGGCGGCCACATGACGACAGAGGCAGGGACTGCAGTGACGCGGCCACAAGCCAGGGACTGCCAGAAACCATCAGAAGCAGGAAGAGGGAAGGAAAGGTCTACCTGGGGAGCACAGCCCTGTGCCACCTTGATCTCGGCCTTCTGCCTTCCAGACTGTGACAGAATGAATTTCTGTGGTTTTAGGTCACTCACTTTGTAGCAGTTTTCGCCAGCAGCCACAGGAAACTAACAGCCCTCCTCTGTCACCCCTCCCAGGCCCCCCACAGAGGAATGGCTGCAGGAGAGCTGGCCGAGGGCACAGGTGCCCCATTTCGGGAGGAGGTCACAGGCATGCCTGGCTTCCAGCCCAGCTCTGCTGTTCACCAGCAGTGGATGGGGGCCAGCAAGGTGACCTCGCTGTCCTCGGGGTCCTCACCGAAACTGGGGGTAATGGAGTCCCAAGGGACTGCTCTGGGAGAGGCTGGGACAGCCTGGCTGGGAAAGGCACTGTCGTCGCTGCTATTACTTCAGATTCGCTCACAGACGTCTTCCTACCTGTTTCAGATTCACCAGGACCTTGACCCTCAGGTCAAGAGGGACATGGAAGGGTTGGGCAGCGGTGACTGCTCTGGGGCCTGGCCTCCTTCACCTGCTGCAGCCTGCAGGCCATCGATATCCTCCAGGCTCCCCTGGGTGCTGGGGAAGGTCGGGGCTTCAGACACCACATGTAAGCCATCTACAAACAGGCCCCGGTTCTCCATTGTGAGGACTGGAGACCCTGCATGACGGGCCCGGCTGCATGGCGTGCTGCACGCTGACTTATCAGTCAACTAGAAGAACAAGATGTTTTGAGATGCGTGATGAGCCGCACACATCCCGGGAGGACAGGGCCCAAGGACCCTGAGGTGGCAGGCCCGGGAGCAGGCACAGCAGGACCTTGTGGGGCCAGCGTGGTTCCAGCTCTGCCTAGCTGGCTTCAGTCAAGGCACCTTGGGACCTTTTTGGTGCCTCAGTTTCCCCACTGTGGATGGAATCTGCCAGAGTCTAAGGCTCTCCAGTTCGGGGCCCTTGGCTCCCGTTTGGCCATGGAACCACGAGCAGCCTTAATCCCCGGGCAGCGGAAGGCCTCCAGGCGCCGGCATGGCTACCTCTCAACCCCAGGGCTGGGTGAGCCTTGGCAGGCGAAGCACTGCCCGCCCCAGGCCACACTCACCATGCTCTCGCTTCCATCGCTGGCTCCTGTGAACACAGACAGCAGACTTGTGGTTAACAGATGGCAGGGAGTCTGCTCTGTGACCCACGGCGCGGGGAGTGGCTGTGGCCCTCCTCACCGCCAGGGCTTCCCCGGAGAAGCTGCAGGAATGAGCCTGGCCAGGCCTCGCTTACTGCATCATCTAGTTCCACAATTTCTGGAACTTCCCAGGGAACTGCAGCTCTCTGCACCATTTTGCCAGCAGCCGACCTCCTCCTTCCCACTGAGCCTGCCTGGACCTACCCTGCCACTGAGATTGCCCTGGGACTCCACTGACCAGGCTCGCTGCCCACAGCATTGTGATGACTTTCAGGGGCACGTTCTCCCCAGGGCTAGGAGGGGCCTCAGCACATGGGAACCAGATGGTGGCAAGCAAAGGTCAGGACCTGTCATAACTCAGGCACCCCCAGGACCTGCCCCACAGTCCAGCCTGTCAGTTTCTCCCATCCAGTGCTCTGATGGGATGCTTCATACCGTCAGGGAAACAATGGCACCTGGCCAAGATGCCGTCTTCTGGTTTTGCAGTGTAGATAAAGGTGATGACACAAATAACCAGGAGAAAAAGAAAGCTCCCAATCAAAAACCACCGGTGTCTGCTTGCTGCAAAGGGGAGAAACCAGAGACGTCACAGTGAGGTCGGATACTGACTGCTTCCTGCAGCAGCCACAGGATAAAGAACACACAAACAGGTTCAGCAATCCCACTTCTGGGAACTCACCTGAAGGCAAGGGAGACACTGTCTCAAAGAGACACTCTCAGCCCTTGCTCGTGGCAGTGCTATTCACGACAGACAAGAGGCAGGGACAGCCTAGTGTCCGTTGAAGGATAAACGGATGAACAGAGAAGATGCGGTGCATATGAACAGTACAATATTACTCAGCCATAAAAAAGGAGGAAATCCTACCTTTTGCGACAACTAGATGGACCTAGAGGGCATTATGCCAAGTAAAGTAAGTCATATAGAGAAAGACAAATTCGGTATGATCTTACTTATATGTGGAATCTAAAAAAACAAACAAAAACCGAAACAAAAAACCCAGAGACCAGATTGATGGTTACCAGAAGCCTGGGGTGGGGGTGGGAGGACTGGATGAAGAGGATCAAAGGTACAAACCTCCAGTATTGATAATTAAGTCCTAGGGTGTCACGTATGGCACAGAACTGTAGTTAACACTGCTGTTTGGTATAGTTGAAAACTGTTAAGAGAGTAGATTCTAAGCGTTCCCACTGAAAGAAAAAGAACCCGTTTTCTTTTTGGCACCCACACAAGATGACAGATGTCAGCTAAACTTGATGTGGTTATCGTTTCAAAGCACATGTAAGTCAGGTCACTATGCTATATACCTTAAACTTATCCGGTGCTGTACATCAACTTTGTCTCAACAAAACAGGAAGAATGAGCAAATAAACAAACACCTCTGCTTGCTGGCCCGGCGGACACGGGAAGAGGCCCAGCGCGCAGGCCTCTTCCATCTAGCCTGCCTTTCCTGGAGGTGTGTGTTGGTGGAGGGGAGGCTGCCCCAGGATGGCGTACCTGAGAGCAAGTAGGCCTGACCTCTCTTCCAGGGTGGCATGCTGGTAGCAGGGCTCAGGTGGGTCTCGAAGGATTTGCTCAGCCTCACGGGTATTTGAGGAAATGGGGCTCTGATGCCTACCCTGAGGGGATGTTCTGATGGGGCAGCTCTGGAGGGCTCCTGGATGGGGGCTGGTCACAGACAGACCAAGCCATGGTTAGCAGCTGGACTCTCAGCCCCACTCCCATCTTCCGGGGAGGGAAGGAAGGCTAGAAATGATTTATTTGCTTATTTTTAAATTGTGTTAAAAGTTATTTAAAATAATTTTAAAATGCAAATTACACATACATCAAATTGACCACCTTAACCATTTTAAGGGTACAGTTCTGTTTTTTGACTGCAAACTTGCCTGTTCTGTGCATTTCATACCAATGGAACTGTGTGACCCGTGACCTTTACTGTGGCTCCATTCAGACTCTGTCCCACCGAGGTCCATGACCACAGCATGTGTCAGTGCTTCATTCCATTTTATGGCTTAATAATATTCAGATATGTATGTATGTATGTTGGAATACCCTGCATTTATTACTTATTCATCTGCTAATGGATTTTAAAAACTTTTTTAAAGAAATAAATCCTGGAGCCAAGACCATTCTGTGGAAAGGGTAGTTTGTTCAATAAAATGGTGTTGGGAAAACTGGGTATCCACATGCAAAGAAGGAACCTGGACCTTTACCTGACACTATAGCAAAATTTAACTCAAAATCAAAGACCTCAGTATAAGAGCTAAAACCATAAAACTCTTATAAGAAAATAGAGGAAAAGCTTCATGATACTGAATTTGGCAGTGATTCCTGGACCTTGGCTGCACAGGGAACAAAAGCAAAAACAGACAAATGAGGCAATGAAAATAAAACACTCCTCATTTCAGACCCAGACATACACAGCCTAAAAAGTGAAGGGATGGAAGAAGGTATGCCATGCAAACAATAGGGAGAAAAAAAGCAGTACTGGCAGTATCAGGCAAAATTGATTTCAAAACAAAGAAAGTAACAAGAGACAAAGAAGGACATTACATAATGATAAAAGGGTCAGTCCAACAAGAGGATATAACCATTTTAAGTATCTATGCATCCACCATAGGAGCACCTAAATATGTAAAACAAATACTAACAGAATTAAAGGAGGAACTAGATTGCAACGCATTCATTGTAGGGGACTTAAACACACCACTTACCCCAAAAGACAGATCAGCCAGACAGAAAATCACTGAACACATTAGAACAGACGGACCTAACAAACATCTACAGAACACTCCACCCAAAAGCAGCAGGATACACATTCTTCTCAAGTGCACATGGAATGTTTTCCAGAATAGACCACATACTAGGCCACAAGAAGAGCCTCAATAAATTCAGAGATTGAAATTCCATCAAGCAGCTTCTCAGACCACAATCATATGAAACTAGAAATAAATCACACAAAGAAAACTAAAAAGTTCACAAAGACATGGAGGAGACTAATCAACATGCTTCTAAATTATCAATGGATCAATGAACAAATTAAAACAGAGATCAGGCAATACCTGGACACAGTTGAAAACTAAAACACAACAGCCCAAAACCTGTGGGACTTATTTAATGATAAACAGGAAGCTGAAGATACTTGGCACTGGATGGAAATAAGTGGACTGATGTGTGACTATTTGCAAGGACTGGTGATGTTCAGAGTGAGGGAAGGGTGGGGGCTCCCATTTCTGAGCTGAGCAATGGGTGGACAGCACTGTCATTCCCAGGGACAAAGACCCCAGGGAGAGGAGAGGCTTCCTGGCCTCTGATCCCCATTCCAGAGCCCTCCTCCCACAAATCACATCCGTGGGGTCCCAACCTTCCACTGTGCATGACGTCACCTCCCAAGGACATCCTGCCCAAGGTCGTGTACCCACTGGGAGAAAAGGAAACTCTCTTTAAGATGTAAAATTTTAATAGATGAAGAAAAAAAGCATTCCAACCTGTACAAACTTGATACTTGTACACTGATGCTTTAAAAACATTAAGGTGAACAGTTTAAACTCACAGTTAATGAAACTAGAAAAAGAAGAACAAATGAGCCCAAAGCCAGTAAAAGAAATAAATAAAATCAAGAAGAATAAAACAATAGAAAGAATCAATGGAACCAGGAGCTGGTTCTTTGAGAAAATAAACAAAATAGATAAACCCCCATCTAGACTTACCAAGAAAAAAAGAGAGTCTAGACACATAAACAGAATCAGAAATGAGAAAGGAAAAATCACTAAAGACACCACAGAAATACAATGAATTATTAGAGAATACTATGAAAAATTATATAGCAAGAAATTGGATAACCTAGAAGAAATGGACAACTTTCTAGAAATACCAACTTCCAAGACTAACCCAGGAAGAAACAGAAAATCTGAATAGACCAATTACCAGCAATGAAATGAACTGGTCATCAAAACCTAACAAAGAACAAAACTCCTGGACCAGATGGCTTCACCGCTGAATTTTATCAAACATTTGGAGAAGACCTAATACCCATCCTCCTTTAAAGTTTTTGAGAAAGTAGAAGGGGAGGGAATACTCCCAAACTCATTCTATGAGGTCAGCATCACTCTAATACCAAAACCAGGCAAAGACACTACAAAAAAAGAAAATTACAGACCAACATCCCTGATGAACACAGATGCAAAAATACTCAACAAAATATTAGCAAACTGAATTCAACAATACATAAAAAAGATCATCCATCATGATAAAGTGGGATTTATTCCAGGATGCAAGGACAGTACAATATTTGAAAATCCATCAACATCATCCACCACATCAACAAAAAGGACAAAAATTACACAGTCATCTCCATAGATGCTGAAAAAGCATTTGACAAAATTCAACATCCATTCATGATAAACTCTCAACAAAATGGGTATAGGGGGCAAGCACTTCAAAATAATAAAAGCCATATATGACAAACCCACAGCCAACATCATACTTAACAGCAAAAAGCTGAAAGCTTTCCCTCTAAGATCAGGAACAAGACAAGGATGCCCACTTTCCCACTTTTATTTAACATAGTTCTGGAGTCCTAGCCACAGCAATCAGACAACACAAAGAAATAAAACGCATCCAGATTGGTAAGGAAGAAGTTAAACTGTCACTGTTTGCAAATGAGATGATACTGTACATAAAAAATCCTGAACCATCCACCCCAAATGACTAGAATAACTGAATTCAGCAAAGTTGCAGGATACAAAATTAATACACAGAAATCTGTTGCGTTCCTATATACTAATAATGAACTAGCAAAAAGAGAAATCAGGAAAACAACTCCATTTACAATTGCATCAGAAAGAATAAAATACCTAGGAATAAACCTTACCAAGGAGGTGAAAGACTTCTACTCTGAAAACCGTTAAGACACTCATGAGAGAAATTAAAGACACCAATAAATGTAAATCTATCCCATGCTCATGGATAGAAACAATTAATATTGTCAAAACGGCCATCCTGCCCAAAGCAATATACAAATTCAATGCAATCCTTAATAAAATACCAATAGCATTCTTCAATGAAGTACAGCAAATAGTTCTAAAATTCATATGGAAAATAAAAAACTTCTATGCATCAAAGAATGCCCAACTGACAGGGTGAAAGGCAGCCCATGGTACGGGAGGAAATACTTGCAAATCATGTATCTGATCAGGGAATAATATATAAAGAAATATTGCAACTCATCAACAAGCAACCCCATTTTAAAAATGTATGTCTACAGAAGGCAGTTTATACTGTTTACAAGGAGTGAGGGAAGGAGAGAATGGGGAGTCAGCTTTTAATGGGTAGAGATTCCTTCTGTGGATGACCCAAGTGTTTTGAAATTAGACAGAGGTGGTGGTACTAAGTGCCAAAAAATTGTTCACTTTAAAACGGTTCATTTTGTATTATGTGAATTTCATTTAAAAATATACATATTTGGGAAAAAAAAGCACCCAGATCTCTTACATAGATCAGCCAAGCCGCACACCGTGTCTGCTGTAGCATTGCATTTCTGGAGGGCAACGCTCCCTCTGGGACACCTGCGGGGAGAAAGATGTCCTCAGTGTTCCTCCTGCCATGTCTGCCCAGGCTCACCGGCACGCAGGGCCCTGGCATCAGCAACAGGAGGTGCCCAGAGGGGTTGTCATGAAGCAGGGTGCATTCTCCTGCACACCGTGGCCAGAGATCCCAGGAAGGGCCCTGGGAATATGCTCACCCTGCACCAGCAGCTCAGACATATCCTCACCAGCATTCTCACTAAGAGGAGGAAAATCTACTCACTTTCCTCCTCCAGGAATGCTGATGGCCTTGTTTGCAGGCACATAGTCTGGAGAAAAAGGCATTTGCCCTATTTTTTCACAAAGGCCCAGGATTTAGGGGGTCCTTCCTAACTGCTACAAGGTGCACACTTACAATTTATTCTCATCTTAGTAGTTTTGAAGTGGCAGGTAGATTTGCTCAGATCCAGGACGACTTACTGACTTGCTAACAGAGCTCACAGCTCTCACAGCCCTCTGCACTGCCCTGGAGGCTGACAGCTGTGGATCACTGTATGTCACTTCACCAGCCCGTGCTTTCCTGCATACTCAGGTCCCCCACCTTCCTCTGGGCATAAAAGAGTTTGATTCCAGAATCACAAAGCAAAAACCACTGCAGAAGTCTCAGGTTAGATTCCCTTTAAGGAGCCAAGAACACAGTCCACCTGTCAACTTTGCCATCCAGTTCTGGAGAAGCTGGGCATGCAAGTCCTGCATCCTCCAGGCCAGAGAGGCCCTACACCCTAGTGTCTCTGGGGTGAGACATCGGGCAGCTTGTCAGCATCTTAGATGCCAGGGAACACGGGTATAAGACCCCCAGATGGGAGTACTTTCCCAAACAGAATTCCATGCAGAGCTGGTCAGTAGATGTGAGGTAGAATAAAGGCCTTTCTGAAAGGCAACACTCCGAGTCTCTGTCCTGCATCCTTTCCTAGGCTGTGATGTGAGGATGCGCGTCAGCAAAGCAAAGCGGCACATGGAGAGAGGGGGACACGGTGGGCAGAAGCCAGGTGGGCAGTGAGGGGGGTTGTGCTCTGACAGCTGCAGCAGACCTTGAAGAGGTTAGTCCAGCAGGGGACCGAGGGACACAGGCTCCACGACAGGTGACAGGCAGACGGGCATGGAAAGCCGAGAAAAAGTAAGGTGCAAAAAAGGTAAATGATGCATTAAAACTGGAAAAGGAATCAGGAAGAAGAAAGAAGGATGTAAAATGGGATTTACCCAAACAGGAAATAACCTGAAAATCAGTTCAATCCTACAGCCCAGAAACAAGAACCTCAGTGACTGGTGCGTGAATGGTCCCTGGGCTGATACTGACTGAACTCACCTGTCGGAAGTCACATGTCCTACCGGTTCTCAGCTCTGAAAGAACAGCCCCACACAAGCCCAGGTCCTGGGCCCCCTCCCACCCCCTCCAAAGGCACCTTTGCAGAGGGTCACCTACGTGCTACAAGGGCTGCAAAACTCAAAAAACTCTGGGTGGCGGTAGAAATGGCCAGTTTGGCAGCGGCACACGCGGTTGCTGGTTGATGTGCAGTCCACCACCATCTCTTGGTCTGCAATTCAGGGAAGACCAGTCAGTCTGAGGGCCCGCCCTGCCCTTGTGTGTGTCCCTGGACCCCATCAGATTTGGAACAGTGCAGCCCTGGTGCGGAACTTCGCCAGACACAGCAGATGCACGGTGGTGGCCCGGGTGGTGCTGAGCGCTGTTGGGACAGCCTCATCCCAACCTCACCACGTGTCTCCTAGAACCACGGGCTGGCTCAGAAGGCCCATGGGTGCAATTTGGAACCGCAGTCTCAAACAGCCCCCCAGGATGCTATCGTTATCGGGGGTGGGACATTGTGCATGGCCACCACCAAGGCAGGGAGTATGGTGTTCTCTGACTGCACATCTCTTCTTTACCCAAATGCTGAGTTAACGGGCATTTGGCTTTCCCTAAAATTTCTCGGATAAACAGTGAACGTCCTTGGGCTGAATACTTAGACTCAACTTGAATGACTTCTTTAGGGCACATTCCTAGCCTGGAGACCACCAGGTCCAGGGGCTTCAGGTTTCCAGGTCAAAGAAGGCACCTGCAGCCACGACTCACCACTGGAGCACAGGTCGCACAGGAAACAGGAATCAAGGCCATTAGGGAAAGTCGTGAATGTCCCTCTGTCACACTTCACGCACACTCCGACACTGTGGGGGCTCCCACAAGGATCGCTGACATACGTACCTGTGCACAGGGCCAGGCGCAGCGGTCAGTTCTCTCACCGCGGCACACCTGGGGCCCCACGGTGTGCTGCCTCCCACCCGGTCCCTGGGGGCTTGCCTCTCCAGTGAGGAAACATAAATACTTAAGTCTTGGAGTTTGGATCAAAATAATCTCTGGAATGTTAGGACTTCTTGGACACGACAAAGTGCCAAACTGCTGGTGGCCTCCACCTTCTGCCCGTCAGGTACTGAGGCCTACCGGGAGCGAGCATCCCGTCCAGGGTCAGTGCAAGGGCTCCCAGCAGGGCCCCCCCCACTGCCCGCTGCCCCAGTTGGAAATGAGAGCAGGTGATGACTGCGTGAACTCTCTGGGTCAGTGCCCCCTCCCAGGAAGGAGGGTTACCTGGGTCCCCTCTGAAGGTGCCTGAGATCTGACACATGTCCCATTTCCCATCCTAAGCACTTTGCTTGGCTGGCACGGGTCCCCTTGGCATGTTTGCTAAGCGCCAGCCAGTTCTTCCTTCTAGAAGTTTCCTGGAGGGCCCTTTTCATCTCATCCACCTCCGCCAGCCCCCACTGATGCCACGTTAGAGGAACTTAGGTGGCCTTGGAGGCTGCCTTTCACATTAGCAGACAGGTATTTATTCTACTGTACATCCAGAAAAAATTAATATGCACAGTGAAGGTGTAACTTCACAGACCTCACAGCACGACGAGCCCACCCACCAGAACGTCAGCAGAACCTCCTCCCTCGTCTGCCCAAGCCCAGCCCCACGGGAACTGGCTGCACTGTGACAGACCCTCAGATCTCAGGCACCTCAGCAATCGTCCCAAGGGGACAGAGCTGGGGTGTGGGGAGCCAGGAGGTGTGGCCTCCACCCCAGGGGCTATACAGTAAAGGGTTAGCTTGGTGGGCCTGGCTGTCCCCCAGGTCTTTACCAATTTGGTATTGGCACAAAAACAGACCCACAGAGCAGTGGAACAGAATAGAAAATCCAAACATTAACCCAAACATATACAGTCAATTAATATTTGATAAAAGTGCCTTGGATATACAATGGGGAGATGACAGCCTCTTCAGCAGCTGGTGTTGGAAAAACTGGACAGCTACATGTAAGAGAATGAAACTGGACTACTGTCTAGCCCCATACACAAAGGTAAACTCAAGGTGGATCAAAGACCTGAATGTAAGTCATGAAACCATAAAACTCTTAGAAAAAAACATAGGCAAAAATCTCTTGGACATAAACATGACCCTCTCACTCGGGACAGACAGATGCACAAACTCTCCTTGGCCAGACTGGGTGGGCTGGGGCTGTGGGTGGGAGGCCTGCCAGGTACGGAACGGAAGCCCTCTGTGGGACTCACCAGCTGGGCAGAACTTGCAGCAGTGGCCAGCAGACCAGTACTCATCGGGCCTGCAGGACTTGGGGGCAGAGGCCACCTGCTTCTGCTTGAAAACCAAGTCGGAGTTGGTGGCAGTGGTCACCTTCAGCTGGAAGAGACAAGAAACGTTTACTAATAAACCCCTGGGACAAGGTGGGCCTCCTTCTCAGCTGTGCACGAGTCACTGCTTAATTATTCCTGATGTCACCCCTGCGGCAGATGTTTCTGCAACACCAATTTTGTGAGTGGTCACCCGCCTAGGGTCCCAGCTGGTTGGGACTGGGTCAGCATGCCATCCTGGAGGGTCTCACTGGACAGCTAGGGATCCTCACCATACACGCCCCAGCCTGCAAAGAGCACAGCCCTGCAGCCCATTCCCTTAGGGCCCGGGGCACGGGAAGGGCATGAGCAAATTGCCTCTGCACGTGGGGCCAGGGAACGGGCCATCTCGCATTCCATCTCCTGGGTTTGGCGGTGCTACCATGCACAGGGCTTACAGATAACAAGAATTCAGTGACATTAAAATGGCAAAGAGCTATCTGGACTGTTGGAGCACAGAAAGTGGGGCAGCTGCCACCCCATCAAGCCTAGAAGCACAGAGGGGCAGGAGCCTCCTGGAGGAGGAGGGGCCGTGCCAGACATGGCAGTAAGAAGCCCAGACAGAATTGTGCTGCGTTTTCAGAGGGGGCCCCTTCAGAGGGTCTCAGCCCTGGCATCCCCCAGAGAAGCAGCCTGGGGGCGGGGAGGGGGAGCTTCTGAAAGGCTGGGATGGCAGCCTCCGAGCATCTTCCACGCTGTGACAGTATTGCTGGGGGGCAGCATTTGTGTGGTGAGTCATCTCAGGTTTGATTTTAGGAGAGAAAGTGATGGAGATGGAGGGTGCCCATGAGCACCTGGACTCCAAAGTTGGCAGCCTCCTGAGATGCTCTCAGGGAATATGGTGCAATTAACATAAGGGATAAATAAAGGGGTGTCGAAGCACGTAACGAGCATTAATATTCAGGCAACGGTGTAAAGTGGTCACACCTGGAAGGCTAATGCTGCTGGACTGTGGGCTCAACTTCCCATCAGATCCTCGAGCGGCACTACAGCAGGGACGTGGGCTTTTCTCCTTCCGAGACTCAGCTCAGACTCTGCGTCTCCAACCAAGTCTTTTCAAAAAGCTGTACCACCCTGCTGACTATTCCCTCACCTCTCTGAACTTTTACCTAATAAATTAGTAAATAGGTTTCCAAACACCCATGGGATCACAGATATAGTGTTGGGGGGTGTTGAGTTTATTTTCTTCGGTTTTTGACCCTGCCACAACAAAGAACTGAAGGGCAGAGGAGACACAGTAGTGAAACAGAGTAAAAGTTTTATTTGAATATACTCCAAAGGAGGAGGGGGCCAGAGTCAAGACAGGCAAAGGCAGGTTTACTTGAATAAAGCAGAGAGGAGGGAAAAATAGAGGGAAGAAAGGGAAACGCATTAAACGCTTGCTTGGCCTAAGGGCTTAATCCCTTGCCAACTCCTGCAGCCAGGGTCACCGGGAGCCCAGCGTCCATTTGGATCCGCACAGTGTGGGAACGGAGCCCCTACCACCCCAGGATTTGGGGGAGCCGCAGAGCACTGGATGGAGTGAGATGACGTCCTGAGAACTTCCCAAGGCAAAGAAAGGACACTTTCGGGCAGGCTACTAAGGAGCATGCCCGTCCAGCTGCGGTCCTGTCCGGGTCCCCCAGGCGATGGGAACTTGTAAGCCCAAATCGGAGCTCTCAGCAGCCCTTCCCTACTTATCTGGAGTAGGACAGAGAGAAGACACACTCGAAGAAAGGGGAGTGTGGGCAACCTCAGAGGGGAGGTGTGCCTAAGGTGCCGGGTCTGGGGTTTATGGGGCTTTTTTGGGGTAAAGGTCAGCATAAGGCATGACGCAGACAGGCGATTCATCATTCCTTTGAAGTTTTGTCTTAAACACTTAGGTGTTTGTTGGGACTTCAGCATTCTTTATCCACACAGGTTTATTTATACTTCCGAGGTCCATCTCCTGACCTGGTTACAAAGTTACTTGATTACGGGCTGGAGGAAGAGGAAGAGACAGCATGTTAAATTAAAGAATAAACTGGGCCTTTTAGCAGGCTAAAGCAAATTTTACAATGGCACGATCTACTGATACAATGAAGACATGGGCTGTGCTCCAATACTTTCCTTTATCTGGGGAATCCTGGACATTGTAAGTTACTCCTGGCCTTTGGCGCTTCAACTGATTAAACTCATTAACTCAGTGAGTCTTCTGGCTCTCTAGTTTTATCCGTTTAACTCTTTTGAGTCCCTTCTAGGGGGCTTTACTGGCCTTCTTCTCCCTCCACCAGCTCCTATCTTATTTTTCTGCCTAACAATAGTACACTGCTGGGGACATCGAAGCCCACTGGGTAATTGTTTCTCCAAAATCCAGTAATCTTTAGGCCCTTTGAGAGAAGAAAAGCAGCTCATCTTCTCACTTAAATTGCTTTTAAAAAAAATAATGTTCTGAGATGTCCCAGAGTGATGTCAGGGGAGCACCAAGAACCCACCTCCTCATCTACAGGTGCACCAGCGGACCCGTCCCTCCCAGGCTTAGGGCTCCTAGGGGAAAGCTTGGCAGCAAAATCTCAGTGATTTGGGGTTAATTTCAGCTCTTAGCATAATAGCCCTGGCCCACCCACCATCCTCCCACCTGCAGGCGAGCAGCTGGACACCTGTTCCTGGAGCAGCTTGCAGGAGCCAGGGTGGGAAATAAGGACCCTGTCACCCAAACATGGGTCATCTGTGACTGGGGGCTGCTTCTAACTGCAGAGGTGTGGACAACAGAGCTGGGCAGACATTGTTACAGCCCTCGCTGGCTGAAGCAGCTTCTGAGGGGCTTAAAGAGCCAGAGCAATAGCCCCCCCATCTGTGGTTTCAGTTACCCATGGTCAACTGTGCTCTGGAAGCAAATGATCCTCCTCCTGATCTAGTATCAGAGGGTCACCAGTAACGCATGCTGTGTCACACCTACATTATTCACCCCATTTTATATCACTGCATAAGCATTTCACCATCTTGCGTCACCACAAGAAAAAATGAGCCTAGCATAATAAGATACTTTGAGGGAAAGACCACATTCCCATCACTTTTATACAGTGTATTATTTCAAATCATTCTATTTTATTAGTTATTGTTGCTCATTTCTTACTGTGCTTCATTTACAAAATAAACCTATCATAGGTGTGTATATATAGGAAAAACAGTATATATAGGATTTGAGGCACCCACTGGGCGTCTTGGAATGTATCTTCTGTAGATAATGTGGAATTAAGGTATGGAGGCGACAGAGCCCAGACAGGAGTACTGCCTTTTTGAATAAGCCCACCCACCATCTCAGAGAGACCTAGGTTTTATCTTACCTAGGCTACAAGCATTCTCCGGAGGACACGTCAGCAAGCCACAAGCCCACCTTTTCCCTTAACCCTCCTGTCAAAAAAGCCTGGCCATAAAAAGCCTCTTAGCCTGTAAGAGACACCTCCTCTGTTCTGCTTACCGGAACAGAGGGATCCCTCTCAGGTTTAGCAATAAACCTGCTCAGACTCTTGAGTTCGCACCCCTTCTTTTCCTTTCAAGGGGGATTTAAAAAGTCACTGTGCGTGCCCAGGAAAAGATGCAGGTTCAGAAAAGGCTCAGAAGAACCTGAACCTGAATTCATATCTGAGGCTGATCCCCAGCACAGACACCCTACCAACCAAACTAAGTTGGGGAAGGGGGAAAATATGGTTTCCAGAGTTACTATAAGAATCAGATGACCAGTTTTCAACAACAAAAATCACAAGGCATACTAAGAATCAGAACAATATGGCCTATTCCCAGGAAAAAGGCAAAATGACATAAACCATTCCTGAGGAAGACCAGAGGGCAGGCTTACTGGACAAAATTATAAAACTACAGTCTTACGGATGATTGAAAAGCTAAGGAAGGAATGGAAAAAATGAGGAACATGATATATGAACAAAACAAAAATATCAATAAAGAGAAAGAAAACTTGAAAGAGAACTAAACAATTCTGGAGCTGAAAAATACAGCAACTGAAATAGAAAATTCACTAGAGAGATACAAAAGAATATTTGAGCAGGCAGAAAAAAGAATCAGAGAACATGAAGATAGGACAACTGAAATTATGGAGTTTGAGGAAGAGAAAAAGATGAAAGAAAAGTGAACGACATTTAAGGGACCTGTAGGACACTGTCAGATGGGCCAACATATGCACTCTGGGAGTCCCAGAAGAAGAGAGAGAGCAAGGGGCAGGGATTATTTGAAATAATGGCCTAAAGTGTCCTGATCGTGATGCAAGATATGAATCTATAAATCCAAGAAGCAAATCCAACTCCCAGTGGGATGAACTCAAAGAGACTCACAGAGAAACATGATCAAACTGTCTAAAGAGGAACACAGAATCTTTAAAGCAGCAAGACAGAAATCACTCCTCACACACAGGAGTCCTCTTCTCAGAAACCTTGGAATTCAGAAAGCCATGGGTTGATATGTTCAAGATGCTAAAAGGAAAAAACTGTCCCCCTAGAACTTTTATCCAGCAAAACTGTCCTTCAAAAACGAATGAGAAGTAAAGACATTTCCAGATAAACAAAAGCTGAGGGAGTTTGTTATCATTAGCCCTGCCTTGCAAGAAATGCTCAAGTGAGTCCTTTTGAAAGGATACGACAAAGTAACTCAATGCCGTATGAAGAAATAAAGATCTCTGGTAAAAGTAAATATGAAGACATTGTAAAGACTAGCATTATTATAATTTTGGTTTATAACTTCACTTTTTATTTTCTATGTATTTAAGAGAAATGCATAGAAAACGATTACTAATGTTTTGAGGCACACAATAAAGATGTAATACTGTGACAATAATAGAGGGGATGGGGATGGAGCTATCTATATAGGTGCAGAGTTTTTGTATGCTATTGATGGTATGAATTTGCATTAATTAGATGTTATAATTTTAGGATGTTAGATGTAATCTCTAAGATAATGACAAAGAAAATAGCTATGTGACACACCTGAAAAGAAATGAGAAGCGATTTAAAACTTTCACTGCAAAAAAAATAATCACAAACGAAGACAGTAAAGCAGAAAATGAGGGCCAAAAAAGCTGTAAGTTGGAGGAGGATTAAAGATGGTGGCGTGAGAGGTGAGACACAGGCTTCCTCTTAAAATCACATATAATATGAAAATATAATTAATACAACTAATACTGAAAGAGCAACAGGAAAGAGGACTGTGCCAGACTGCATAAATCTGGAGAAAAGAGCAGACCTCACAGAACGGGGTAATGTACCAAACCTGTGGCCTGGTGGGACCCAAGCCCTTCCCCCACCCCAGCTCACCAGCGGGAGGAAGAGAAACAGCAGGGAGGGAGTGGAGGCCTGGGACTGCTGAACACCTAACTCCAGAGATCTCCTCTGGGAGCACGAACCTACAATTCACGGTGCTTCCATGATACTCTTGTGATTACGGGGTTGGAAAGCTAAGACAGGCAGAATTCCAAGAGAGACTGAGATTCCAGCTGCTTGTGGAAAGAAGGGATCCACATCTGGCTGCTCTGGGACAAAAGAAAGGTGGGCAGTCTGAGAGACTTCCTAACAAGGAAGGCCTTAAAAAGAGGGCTGCTAGATGTAATGTTGGGGGGGCACGGGGAGGGCTGTACAACCCAGAGAGGACAAGTAGTGACTCTATGGCATCTCACTACACTGATGGACAGTGACTGTAATGGGGTTGGTGGGGGGGCCTGATGAAGGGGGTAGTGTAATCACCATAATATTACTCATTTAATTGTAGATTAATGATGTCAAAATAAACTTAAAAAAAAAGAGGGCTGCTAAAGGGGCAAGGATTGCACAGAGCTTACTGCTCAGAGGAGAGGACAGGTAGACAAAATTGTCTGGGTGCACTCTGCCCAGCAGGTTGGGAGCTTTGCCATATAGACTCTCATATTTAAGGAGGAAAAAGAAATCTTCCTCCTTAGAGGATCTTCAGGTGCTCCAGCTCCCTGGCTGCCTACACAGCTCCAAGGACCCCCTTTGTGATACGCAGTCTACTGCACCTTTCTCCCAGCCAGCCCCACCTGGCTCGCAAATGGGCAAACCATACCCTCGTGTTAGGCCAGCCAGGGAAGATCTGTCTACAGCAACTATAAACGCAAAGCATAGAGGCTTATACCTGTGTGCTCAGCCCACTGGTTCAGGCAGTGAAGACAGGCATAGCAGCCGGGTAGCAGGAAACAGCTCTTTCCTCCCCCCAGGCACCAACACCACTCTCCTGTCACCCCCGACATTGCTTCAGAGGCTGAGCAGCTCCAGAGAGGAGAGCTTCTGGGCACTAGAGGGCGCCATACGCAAATATG
Organism: Smutsia gigantea; assembly: GCA_032199065.1. Classification (NCBI taxonomy): domain Eukaryota; kingdom Metazoa; phylum Chordata; class Mammalia; order Pholidota; family Manidae; genus Smutsia; species Smutsia gigantea. The sequence continues at coordinate 21,116 of JAVSCE010011918.1, forward strand.
AAACACCAAAGGAACCTGGTTCAAAGTAAAATTATGATTACTACTCCAGAGAAAGATTTAAATGACATCGACCTCATGACTCTTCCTGAAAGGAAGTTCAAAATAAAAACCATTAACACACTCATGGAGGTACAGAAAGATATTCAAGAACTCAGGAATGAATTCTGGTTGGAGATCGAATCATTGAAGAGCACAGTGGACAGTATTAAAAGCAGACGGGAAACGGTGGAGGAGACAATAAATGAAATAGAAACTAGAGAAGAGGAATACAAAGAAGCTGAGGCACAGAGAGAAAAAAGGATCTTAAAGAATGAAAGAATATGACAAAACTGTGTGACCAATCCAAACGGAACAATAGTCGCATTATAGGGGTACCAGAAGAAGAAGAGAGAGAAAAAGGATAGAAAGTGTCTTTGAGGAGGTAATTGCTGAAATCTTCCCCAATCTGGGGAAGGAGATAGTCTCTCAGGCCATGGAGATGCACAGATCTCCCAACACAAGGGACCCAAGGAAGACAACACCAAGACATATAGTAATTAAAATGGCAAAGATCAAGGATAAGGACAGACTATTAAAAGCAGCCAGAGAGA